>APFE031714338.1:219294-231967 GCA_000404065.3 Pinus taeda
ATAGCCATACCAAGCTACCCATCCCAAATCAATGAAGAAATACAAACAATTCTTTAAACACAATGAAAAAAAAAAAAATGGTGCCCATATGAAGTTTTTCAACAAAAAAAAATTAAAAACATAGAAAAACATTGTTTTGAAACAATGAAAACTAAAAAAAATCAACCTACATACCGTTTCTACGGTGAAAATGGCGATCTCCTCTCGAAATAGTGAGCGTAGACCCTTTGAATCGGCAAAATCGCCCTCCAAACCCTCTCTCCCAGCTCAGAGCTCTTCCTCCGCCGCGCGCTATCCAAATGGGCAAAAAAATTTCATTTTTCCCTTATAACACCCGCGCCCTGGCGATTTTTATCCAAAAAATCGCGCGTTTTTCGAAAAAAAAGCGCGATTTTTTCGAAAAACGCGCCAAAAAAAATTTCTCCGTGATTTTTTCGTTTAAAAATCGCGATTTAATCGGCATGGGAAAAAACTCGCGATTTTTTCAAAAAAGCGCAATTAGATCGCGCTTTTCACAACACTGGGTTTTGAGACACATGAGATTCCTTCTCATGTGTGCAGATTAAAGAAAGCCTTGTATGCGCTGAAATAGGCACCTAGGGCATGGTACAGTCGAATTGATGACTACTTACAGAAGATGGGGTTCGTCAAGAGTGACGCAGACCCTAATCTCTACTATCTGGTTGTAGAGTCTGAGCCTCTAATGCTAGTGTTATATGTGGATGATCTCTTCCTAACAGGATCATGCAGGCTCATCAAAGACTGCAAGAACCTAGCCACAGAATTCGACATGAAGGACTTGGGACAGATGCACTATTCTCTGGGGTTGGAAGTTTGGCAGCCGAAGGGCGAGGTCTTCCTGGGACAAGGGCGATATGCTACAGAAATCTTGAAGAGATTCAAGATGCAGGACTATAGACCTATGGCTACTCCAATGATCACCAACTGGAAGAAGATTGATGCATCAGAAGATAAAGATGTTGATCCCATCTTATACAAGCAGCTCATAGGGCCCCTGATGTATCTGGTCAATACCAGGCCAGACATTTGTTACGTTGGCAACACCCTCAGTCAATTCATGGTAGAACCTCAGAGGGCGCATTGGGCAGCAACCAAACATGTTCTCAGGTATATACAAGGAACAACCGAGCATGGACTATTGTACAGCAAAGGCAATGACATCAAGCTGAGTGGGTTCACTGACGCAGATTGGGCTGGAAGTTCAGTGGATCGGAAAAGTACAATTGGGTATCATTTCAACATTGGGTCGGGAATGACCTCCTGGTGCAGTAGGAAACAGAAATCCGTGGCTCTAAGCTCAGCTGAAGTAGAATATATGGCAGCTAGCACAGCGTCGTGCGAAGCCATATGGCTTAGGAAATTGCTTGTGAATCTATTCAGGAGTCGGACGGAAGCGACTAGGATCATGTGTGATAATCAAAGTTGCATCAACCTCTCTAAGAATCCAGTGTTTCATGATCGCTCGAAGCACATTGATATCAAGTGTCACTTTGTCAGAGACTGTGTCCAACGAGGGGTAGTACAGTTGAGGTACACTCCTATTAGGAGAACAAGTGGTAGACATCCTCACCAAGCCTCTAGGAAGAACAAAGTTTGTTCAATTCAAGGAGAAGATGGGGATGGTAAAGAATCCATTTTAATAATGGATAAGTATCGGAAGTTGCAATGCAGCAGTGCTATCGGTAGCATGATGCCGCAGGTTGAGAGGGAGTTGCAGTACAGGAGCAGCAGTGGCAGTGGCAGTGTCATGGGCAGCAGTACAAGAAGCAGCAGTGCATGGGATGTGAGGCAGCAAGCCAAGCATCAGCACAGGTACAAATGCAGAAGATCAATGTGATGTTTCTATAGTGAAACATTGTTAGAGCACATTCCTCGCTAAGAGGGAGTGTTGACTTTTGGTAGCATCGGATGTGCTCTAGCCTTGAAATTTGGAGAGGCTAAGGCACATGAGATCTCCAAGCCCCGGAAATCATTTTGAGAAATTCCATTCGAAAGAGGAGTTATTAAAATAATTAATATTTTTAATGGGTTCCTAAGTCTAAACTTCAGAAAATAAAAATATTAATGGGTATTAATAAAGATAAGAATGAGAAGCTTCTAAGAGACGAGGATCAAGTCTGTTTTAATCTTAACCGTTGATTAAGGACTTAATCTCGGCCATTGATTCATCAACAAGAAAAGTATAAGAGAAGACTTGAGGGTCATTTGGAGATACACCGACAGATACTCAATATCTCAAGAAAATTCGATTCTCAAGGAAGAAGAGATCGATTTCAGAGGGAGTTGCAGGGTGGAGGGAGAGGAGGGCTTCAGTAGCAGGGAGTGATCAAGGAGGAGGTGACGCAAGGGCAGTGGAAGACAGTGCAAAAAGAGAGATGTAGTCCAGAGGAGAGACGCAGGGCCTACGTAGGCTGACGCAGAAGGATGCAAAGCCACTTAGAGCCACGTTGGGTCAATCAGAGTGACAGAGGGGTGACGCAGAAGTGGGAGCAGGGTCTCCAAAGTGTCATATGGTCTCAAAGGAAAAGTCTCAGGTGTTTTCTTTCAGTTTCTCTGTAAAATCATTCCTTGTAAAAGCAATTGTTGCTGAAGATTAATAAAGCCCTCATCTGCTGCACCAATTTTCCCACAATGGGTTTTTCAGGGACAATTGTCCAAAAATAACTATGTCGATGTGATTGATTCTTGTGCATGTATTTTTTCTCTGGGTAATTGTGTGATAACTACAGTAGAATTTATTTTAATATTTGTTGAAGGAATTTCGTAAATAACTTATTGAGAATAATAAGTAGGTGAAATAAATCTGTTGCTGCAATGATAGAATTTCAGTGTAGAGATTTTCACACAATGTAAGCAACTCATTTTCAAGTTGATGGCCTCTAATTTCATTATTAACTCCAAAAACTTTATTGTGGTGTTTCATTGCTTCATTGTGGGTATCAATTTTTGCGATATGGAATCTAAGGTCTCAAGAAATAGACATCCCTATCAACCCACGTACTTGATCTTGCTTATTTTCCCATTTGGCTTGCTTATCTTCATCTTTAGGTTTAGACTCTTGGCCTGAAGCAATTCTATAAAGACCTTTACTTCTAAGTAAATCCACAATTTAGGATAGCCAATGGAAGTAGTTGGTGTTGTCAAGAATAACTAGGCATGGACTTTCAATTTTAAAAGAAACTCAAGTTGTAGATGCTGAAACTAAGTGTTCCAATGGAAAGACCTCGAAAAATTAGGCCGATTCAAAAAAAGGGCTCTAAAAACGGCTTCCGGATGAAGAAGTTATGGTTTTTTGAAGAAACGTTGTTGAAAATGTCGACGAACTACGTGAATGTTGGGAAGTTATAATGTTATATTTAAAAAAAAAATCCCCACCCCCCTCCAAACTTAATCTAATTAGCTCACTTTATAAAAAAATTACTTTATGTGACCCACTTTTATAAATAAGTGAAAGTCACTTTTACAATGGGACTTGATGAACTATTCACTAAATTGTAACTTAAATAAAAGATAAAGAGACTTTAGAATTATAAGTGACTCACTTTTTATGATGGGTGAGAACACTTTTACATAAAGTAACTTTAAAACATAAGTTACATGTGCTTTTCGAAAAAGTAACTCAACAAAAAAAAGGACTTGAAGCTAAGACCTCTATTCTCATAAAGTAACTTCGGACCAAATGAGCTAATTTAAAAGGTTAGTAATTTTTGGAAAAAAGAGAGGGTTTTTTTTCTTGCTCACTAAAGCTTTGGAGTGCGTGCTTACTTGAAAAACCCCTTTTTTGCTTACAAAACAAAGAAACCACACAACCCAAAACGAACAAGCAAAAGTGTTGAAATTGGCAATTAGGGCCAAACTCCACATGGGTCATCTTCTTTATGGCATCTGATATTTTTCTTGGATTCCTCTCTTCGAGAGGTGTAGAATTGATCTAAAGATCTCTGATTCCGACATGTACAAATAAAGATATCAATTTATTTATATTATCGACAAATTGTCAAGGTCGGCCAGCAAGCAAAACAGGCATTCAAACCCCCAACTCATCCTCAACGTTGCATATAAAAGGAGGAGACCTCAAGTCATTTTCACCATCATCTCATCTCACATCTCTCTCTCCCCTTGTGATTGGGTACACATATATGGGCAGATGTCTCTCAAACGTGCGAAGAAAGAAGGACGAATTTTTGTTTGACTGCGTTGACCAACGTTGACCGAACTGTAAGATTGTTGTTTGACTGCGTTGCCTTCAAGCGTTGATCTATTTTCACTATGGTTTGGGTGAGGCGTCTCTGTCCTAGCAGGCCGCAGATCTGGGCACTAAAATCAAGGCAATGTGAGCTCTCCTTTGACCAACGTTGATTGCCCTAGGGCTGGCCACAGGGTTGACTTTCGTTGGCCAACTTTGACTGGACTTTTTTGCACTATTTTGGGTTGATTAGACTTGTTGTTGCAGGCCAAAGTTGACTGGGTTTGACCAAGCTGATTAGAGGAAGAATTTTGCTCTGTTTGACCAAATTTTACTTTTTTGGTTAGGGCTTCTTGCTGCTGTCATAAATTATCAGATTTGTAATTTGTATTATCTCTCTCTGCCAAACTATTGAAAAATATAACAAGAATTGATCGAGGGTTTCCCCACAATGGGGTTTATCCCTAGCTGATGCCACATCTTGTGTCCTCTTGTCTTGGCTTGTCTTCTACTGTTTATCTTTATGTTCTATCTACATTTTACTATCATGTTGATGTGATCGCTAAACTAGATATTGTTATTGGGCTAATAAAGAAATTGAAGTAAATTTGCTCTTTGTTACCTAAAATTAACATGGTATCAGAGCTGAGGTGAGGACAAAGCCCAAGCAAGAGTGAAAGAGCAATCACCAAAGACAGTTGGACACTTCCCGGCTGAAGACAAGCTTCGTGAAAATTCTGACTATCATGAATGGAAGATGTCTCTTAATTTGACCTTGGAAGAACAACAAGTGTTGGATTATGTGAAGGGCAAAATCCCTGAGCCTCCTTCAAATGCACCAGCTGCTGTGAAGACCAAGTACAATAGGGTTGAAGTCAAAGCAAAGAAGATTATCAGAGATTCCATTGGCAAGAGTTTGATGGCCTACATCTCTGATTTGAACACCTCTAAGGAGATCTACGACAGATTGGTCAGCATGTACAAGGTTAGTGATGCTAATCAAATTTTATTTCTCAAAAATAAGTTGAGGGATATTAGGAAGGGCAAGGACGAGGATATTCAATCCTACTTCTTAAGGATCACTGAAATCAATAATGATCTACTTTCGATTGGAGAGGTCATTCGTAACAGGGAACTTACTATCACTACCCTTGGAGGACTCCCACCCAACTGGTATATATTTAGAACCACTATTCTCAATAATGATCGAATTTCAAGGTTTGAAGAATTGATGTCAAGATGCATTCAAGAAGAAACAAGAATGGTGGAGCAAGAAATGCCTTCTAATAGAAGCAACCCCACTGCATTCTCTGCTCATGCCAAAAGGGGAAACCATGCAGGGTCCAAAGGTCATTTCAATGGAAAGCCTGGATCTAATGGTGGAAGGAAGGGCAGGTGTTTTGTTTACAATAAGTTTGGCCATATGCAAGGGAGTGTCCAAATAGAAGCGACACATCGCATGATTATGATCACAATCATTCCAGGGGCAACTTCAACCACAACAATCAAAGGAATGGCAAGTACAACGGCAAAGGAAAAAGGAATGTGGGATATCAAGGAAACAGTAGACCCTCCAAGGAAGTAGGGAACTCCGTGTATGAAAAATCAAATGTTGTTAACAATAAGCAAAAGGAGTATTATCTTATATCCGCCCTCTCCACTACCTCTCCACCGAACACTGGGGAATTGGCTAATTGAAAGTGGTGCCTCAAGGCACTTCACCGGATACAAGGAAGCTCTCTCTAATCTGATAGAGAAGGAGACAAACTTGGAGGTTATCCTTGGACGATGCCACCTATCGCGTGAAGGGAGTAGGGAATGTTACCCTTCAATTGAATCGGGGTAATATTATTCATTTACAAGGAGTTCTTAATGTACCTAATCTATTAATTTTAGGTATGTTCTATGCTTAAAGCAATTTTTTTTCAATTTTCACAGTTAGCTCAATATCTTTTCCAGATTAGCAATCACATCAGCATTAAAAAAAATTGCAAATAGAACATAAACATAAGTAGCAGAAGACAAGCCAAGACAAGAGGACACAAGATGTGGCACTAGCCAAGGACAAACCCCAATGTGGGGAAACCCTTGATTAATTCTTCTTATATGTTCTTCAATAGTTCAACACAGAGAGAGAGAGAGAGAGATAGTACATTTACAACAGAACTCAACACTTTGAATTATCTAGATAAGAGAATAGATCATCTCTAAGAAGATGATACATAAGATCAATTGAAGAGATGTTACTTCAACTAATTCTCCAAGGTGACTCCTTCACCTATCATTGTGCTGCATCTTGTCATCACGTTGCACCTCACTAGACCATGTTGCACCCATCATACTATTGCACCTTATGCTACATTGGTGTCCCAGTATTTAGCATTGTTGTACCTTGTGCCACTGCAGCACCATGCTGTCACCTAGGTGCTTGTTGCACCAAGTACCATACTACTGTCCCATGTGCTTGCAGCACTATGCTTATTGCACCTTGTTGTTGTTGTTGTCCCATGTACCATACTATTGCAGCACCATGAACTTGCTGCACTAAATACTAGATGTCCCGTGTATCTCTATTGCACGATGTCACAATGTCATTGATCATTGTGTTGTCCCAACAAGCTATTGTCCCATGATTGTGTTGTCTAATGAGTTTGCAACACCATGTACCTTTGCTGCCATGTCACAATGTCATTGCTGTCCAAGCATCTTTGCAGCACTATGTAGCCTTGTTTTCCATGCATCTTTGCAGCACTTATGTAGCCTTGTTGTCCATGCGCCTTTGCAGCACTATCTAGCATTGCTTTCCATGCATCTTTGCAGCTCTAAACCGTACCTAGAAACTACATTTAGGGCTGCCTTTAGGACAACATTTAGGGCTGCCTTAGAACAACGTTCTTCCACTCTTAGATTTCTCTTCCACTAAAACCCAAGACAAGTGGAGAGAAATCAAGATAGAAGTGTGTGTAGAAATGACTATCAAGTCATCTCCTTTTATACTAAAACGTTGAGCACATGTGGGGTTTATTTGGTTGTTGGCCGACCTTGACGAATTGTCTTATAACACAAATAAATTCATAACTCCATGAATACTTATCGGAATCGGATGATCTTTAGATCAATCCTACACCTCTCGATGAGAGGAGTCCAAGAAAAATATCAGCTGCCATAAATAAGATAAAACACATGGAGTTTGGCCATAGTGCCAATTTTAACATAATCTCAAGAAGAACCTGGTGTCCATTTCGGAAATGGAAGACAAAGGATACAAGGTGGCATTCATCGATGCAAAGGTACGTGTTTGGAAAAGAAACTTTAAAGATGCTTTTACTCTTGGGTTCAAAGTTAACACTTTGTATCAAGTTGGAGGAAGTCCATTGCGAGCCATGTCTTGCGACACATCTCTACAATCTGAACTATGGCACTAGAGGTTTGCCCATCTTCATTATAAGACTCTTCTCAATGTGAGAGAGATGGTGACAGATATGCCCGAGTTCAAAGTAGAGCATCAAGGTGTATGTCCGGGATGTGCCGAAGCTAAAATTACAAGGGTACCATTCCCCTCAAGTAATAGCAAGACCACAAATATATTGTAATTGATCCACTCCAACATATCTGGCATGATGCCCGTAAACTCTTTGGGAGGGTACTTATATTATCTCATCTTTACAGATGATTATTCTTGCAAGACCTAGATCTACTTCTTGAAAAAGAAGGATGAAGTGTTCACTTGGTTTCGTCACTTCAAAGCCTAGATCGAAAACCAATCCAAGAAGAAAATCAAGACATTCAAGACTGATAATGGGACTGAGTACGAATCAAATGAATTGCATGATTATTGCAGAGAAGCTGACATTAAGAGGGAGACCACAACACCATACACTCCCGAGCATAATGGTGTGACTAAAAGGAAGAATCGTATTATTGTAGAAGTTGTTCGTGCCATGCTTCATGATCAAGGGCTTCCAAAGTTCCTGTGGGCTGAAGCTACAAATACCATCATGTATGTTCAAAATCGATGCCCTCATCAAGCATTGGAATCCAAGACTCCCGAAGAAATGTTCACCGTTAAGAAACCCGATGTCTCTTATTTTAGATTTTTTGGAAGTCCCGTATATTTTCATGTGCCGAAAGAGAAAAGAAGCAAATTGGGTGCATCAGGGAAGAAAGGAATCTTTGTGGGCTACAGTGAAAATTCTACAGGTTATGGAATTTATGTGGTTGGTCAAAGGGAAGATGAGATAAGTCATGATGTCACCTTCGACGAAGATATGGCCCTCAGCAAGATCAACAACCTTCCTATCCCAAGGAACGACAAATAAGCTAACATCAGAAAACAGGTTGCAAAAGAAGATGAAACAATCCCGAATATTAACGAACCTATGGATCCTATTGATCCTCCTCCTCAAGCTCCCTCCTCCTCCAAGAGGAGACCCTCATGGCTTAGGGAGACTCTCGAAGACGCCGAGAGACATGTTGCACCAAGGGAGACTTTCCATGAGAGCAAGAAGTCGAACATGTATCAAGGATACTTGACCATCATGAGCACTATCATTCAAAATGAGCCTTCATCATTCGAAGAAGTCGTGAAGCAACAAGTTTGGAAGGATGCTATGAATGAAGAATACAAGTCTATTATGAAGAATGATGCATGGGATGTGGTCCCTAGACCCCAGGACAAATCGGTTGTCACCTCTAAATGGCTCTACAAAATCAAACATGGAGCTGATGGAAGTGCAGAAAAATTCAAGGCTCGCTTTGTTGCTCGAGGTTTCTCTCAAAAAGAAGGTGTAAATTACAATGAGATATTTGTACCTGTTGCCCAATACACCACCATCCGCTCGATCATAACCCCTACTGCCTCACAGGGATGAAACCTACATCAGATGGATGTCAAGACCATTTTCATGCATGGTTCAACCAAAGAGGAAGTCTATGTGGAACAACCAGAGGGGTTTGAGGTTCATGACCTAGAATCTCATGTATGCAGGTCGAAGAAAGCACTCTATGGCTTGAAGCAAGCACCCCAGGCTTGGTATGAGAGGATTGATAGCTATCTGATGAAGCTGAGATTCACTAGAAGTGAAGTCAATCTGAACCTTTACTTTAAGGTTGAAAATAATAAACCTCTCATACTAGTACTTTATGTTGACGACCTCTTTCTAACAGGTGCAGACCCTCTCATTCACAGATGTAAGAGGGGGTTGGCTTCTGAATTTGAGATGAAGGACCTAGGACTAATGCACTACTTCCTAGGCCTGGAGGTCTGGCAAACGCTAGGAGAAATTTTCCTATCTCAAGGAAAATATGTTGTGAAGATATTGGAAACATTTGGGATGGTGGACTGCAAGCCTATAACTACCCCGATGGAACTTAACTTTAAGATGTTATGTGGTAGTGCTGTCGAACCTGAATTGGGAAATGCTTCTGAGTAGCGTCAACTCATAGGAGCACTGATGTTCTTGGTGAACTCTCGTCCGGACATATGTTTTGCAGTTTACACATTGAACCAATATATGGTTGAGCCTCATCATATACATTGGATTGGTACCAAAAATTTTCTGAGATATCTTTGGGGCACAATCCCTCATGGATTGAGATACACTACCAGAGATGTGAGGCTGCATGGTTATTCTAATGTTGATTGGGTTGGCAGTGTGGTGGATCACAAGAGCACTTCTAGATGTTTTTCTTTGGGTTCTGCTTCGATATCCTGGATGAGCAGGAAGCAAAAATAGGGTGTCTTGAGCACCGCCGAGGCTGAATACATAGCTGCTAGTATGGCCTCCTATGACGCTATCTGGTTGAGGAAGCTCTTCAGTGAGTTGTTTGGACATGTGCTAGATACCACCCTGATCCTTTATGACAACTAGAGTGGGATCCGATTATCAGAGAATCCCGTGTTTCATGATCGCTCCAAGTATATCGATATCAGGCACCACTTTATCTGGGATATGGTACAACGAGGAGCAATAAGGCTCCATCACATTGGAATTGATGAGCAGGTCGTCGATATTCTGACAAAGCCCCTGGGGAAGGTCAAGTTCTTGGCCTTCCGAGAACAACTTGGAGTCGTGGAAAAACCCTCTTGTGAGGGTCATGTATGATATAGACATTGAGCTCTGGGAACTCCGGGGGGCTTGGGGTACTTCTTGGAGCAATGAGCAACCATAGGGTGAGTGGTTCAGCCTTCCCCGTTGTGTACAGGGTGAGTGGTTCAGCCTTCCCCTGTGATACCCCTGGCGACATGTAGGCAGGATCAGTGGTTCATCATTCCCCTGCTAAGACATCCTACCCATGCAATCTGGGACTCATGGGATGTACCTCTCATATGGCCAATGAGTAGGGAAATGAGAATAGGGACCATAGTACTACCTAGTACCGATGGGTGCATCGTGTACTACTGTACTCCCTATCCTAGGGTGATCGATATTGATCTGGGATCAATTGGCTTCAGGTCAGTAAGAGTGGTATGACACACTCTCTTTTGATTGGAACTGACTTCGGGTCAGTAAGAGTGGTATGACACTCTCTTTTGATTGGAACTGACTTTGGGTCAGTAGGAGTGGTATGAGACACTCTTTTATCTGGGACTAACTTTGGGTTAGTAGAGAATGGTATGATACATCCTCGATCACTTCTTCTTTGTAGTTCAGCAGAGCAGAGCAGTGCAAAGCAGTGCTTGATGGCAGAGATAATACCGACTAGCAGATGGAGTTCTCCCTAATTGAAAGGGAGTGTTAAAATTGGCAACTCAGGTCAAACTCTACATGGGTCATCTTATTTATGACAGCTGATATTTTTCTTGGATTCCTCTCCCCGAGAGGTGTAGGATTGATCTAAAGATCATCCGATTCTGACATGTACAAATAAAGATATGAATTTATTTATATTATGGACAAATTGTCAAACTCGGCCAACAAGCAAAACAAGCATTCAAACCCCCAACTCATCCTCAACATTGCATATAAAAGAAGGAGACCGCAAGTCATTTTCACCATCATCTCATCTCACATCTCTCTCTCTCTCCTCTTGTGATTGGGTACGCATATCTGGCCAATTGTCTCTCACACGTACAAAGGAAGAAGGACGAATTTATGTTTGACTGCGCTGACCAGCGTTGGCCGAACTGCGGGATTGTTGTTTTACTGCGTTGCCCTGCTTTGACTACGGTTTGGGTGAGGCATTTCTATCCTAGCAGGTCGTAGATCTAGGCATTGAAATCGAGGCAATCTGACGTCTCCTTTGACCAGCGTTGACTGCCCTAGGGTTGGCCGCAGGGCTGACTTTCGTTGACCAGCTTTGACTGGACTTTTTCAGACTGTTTTGGGCTTATTAGACTCGTTGTTGGAGGTCGAAGTTGACTGGGTTTGACCAAGTTGATTAGAGGAAGAATTATACCCTGTTTGACCAGCTTTGACTTTTCTAGTTAGGCCTTCTTGTTGCTGTCATAAATTATCAGATTTATGATAATTTACAAATCTGATAATGACCAAGTTATACTTAATTATTTCCTATGCGTCGAAATATCCTAACAAGGAGTGTCACAGTAGGTATGACAACTGGAAGAAGAACAGATGGAACCTCCCACCACCAGTGGAAGGACTAGCCGAAAGTACAATAGACTTTGAGGGACACAGAAGAATTTGTTGGAGCTCCTAGAGCCAAGAAAAGGCAGCGTAGACAACCTGACAAGTACCAAGCATTGGTAGGTCATGTTCAAGAACCCTCTAGTTTTCGTGAAGCCGTAGAGCACCAAGTGTGGATGGATGCCATGGTGGAAGGGTATAGTTGCATTATGACAAATGATGTCTGGTGAATTGTGCCAAGACCAGAGAACAGATCAATTGTGGGTTCAAGATGGATCTACAAGATCAAGTATTTTGCAAATGACAGCGTAGACAAGTATAAGGCTAGGTTCATCGCGAAAGGATATGCGCAAAAGGAAGGAATAGACTATCAAGAGACCTTTGCCCCTGTAGCTCGGTATACCTCTAGCAGATCCATTATATCCCTTGCAGCACAGATGAGATGAGAGATTCACTAAATGGATGTCAAGACAGCGTTTCTGAATGGGGTGATAGAAGAACAGGTATATATCGAACAGCCGGAAGGTTTCGAAACACGTGAAAAGAGAAAACACATGAAAAGAGAACTCGTGTGTAGATTGAAGAAAACCTTGTATGGATTGAAACAAGCACTCAGAGTTTGGTATGGTCGAATTGTGTTAGGCCCCTATACTACTAGTGTAACCCCTTATTGTTATTAGAACAACCCCCTTATTATATTGTTGTACCCATGTAGTCCCCATAGAAGCCCCCTATTGTTATTAGTGTGCCCCATAGAAGCCCACTATTGTTATTATTATGCCCTTACATTATTATTGTTATATTGGCTCTGATTATATTATGACCCCTTAGACTCCTATATATAGAAAGGAGGTCTTGTCATTTTTATCATCCAAGAATT
>APFE031714338.1:255256-323599 GCA_000404065.3 Pinus taeda
GAACCAGGTGGCAGATTTTCTTTCTAGACTGCAAAATCAAGGTGAGGTTGTTCCAGTTGAAGATTCTTTCCCAGATGAAAATTTATTTGCAATTTCCATAGTAAATCCTTGGTATGCTTATTTGGCCAATTATTTGTCTACAAGAAGGACACCTCCACACTTTACTGCAAAGGAAAAGAAGAGACTAGTCAAACAAAGTGCTAGATATTCATGGTTTAATGGCGATCTATTTTACACTGGTTATGACATGATCATTAGAAGATGTGTAAGAAATGATGAGGTAATTGATATTTTAAAATCTTGCCATGATGAACCATGTGGTGGGAATTTTGCAGCTAAGCGGACATCATTCAAAGTTCTTACTCTTGGATACTACTGGCCATCCATTTTCAAGGATGCCAAGAAGTATGTGAAGAGTTGTGACAACTGCCAAAGAATGGGCAGGCCAACAGCTACAGACGAGATGCCCCTTCAGCCCCAAGTTCACTTAGAGCCATTTGAAAAATGGGCTCTAGACTTTATAGGACCCATTAACCCAACCTCCAATTGTAAGAAGTACATATTAGTATGTATTGATTACATTACAAAGTGGGCTGAAGCAAAATCACTGGTTAGAGCCACTGAACACACAGTTGTAAATTTCCTTTTTGAAGAGATTTTTGTCAGGTATGGAGTGCCAAGGGAGATAGTGACTAATCAAGGTACCCAATTCACCTCAAAGTTGGTAAAGGACATCACAGAAAAATACCAAATCAAGCATAGGAGAAGCACACCTTACCATCCACACGCCAATGGGTAGGTGGAATCCACAAACAAAACTTTGGAAGGCATCATTACTAAAACTGTTGCAATGAACAAGAAGAATTGGGAAGAGAAGCTCAAAGATGCACTCTGGGCTTACAGAATTACATGGAAGGATACTACAGGATTTACACCATACCAGTTGGTGTACGACAAAGAGGTAATGCTTCCTATTGAGTTTCAAATACATACTTTTAAGCTGGCTGCAGATTTGCAAATTGACTTGGACCAAGCACAACAAGAAAGAATTCAGCAGTTGAACCAACTGGATGAAATGAGGCAGCAAGCAGAGGAAACCACAATCCTCATGCAAAAACAAAGGAAGCAGTGGCATTATGCACATATCAAGAAGAAGCAGTTCAAGGAAGGTGACTGGGCTTTACTTTTTGACTTTAAGTTCAGAGATCATAAAGCCAAGTTTACCACCCATTGGATGGGCCCATACCAAATTGTTCAGGCTTATGACAATGGTTCAGTGAAGCTCAAAACTATTGATGGAGAAGGTCATTCCTTTACTGTCAATGGTCATCCCCTGAAACTATACACTAAGCCCACCAGCAAGAAAGATTTTCTCCAAACAGTATCTCAACAAAGAGAGGTGGAGATACTGCAGCCCTCAGCTGCAGTATCCCTTGCCTTAGTTTATTTTCTTTCAATTTCAAAAAAAAAAAAAAAAATAAAAATTAAAACTAAAATAAAATAAATAATAATAATAATATATAATAATGGGTTAGATGTGAAAACCAGCCTCTGGCACACTCTAACCCCGAATTCCTACTTGAAAACCAATTCGTTGGCGGGTAAGAATTCTCTTTCTTTTGTTCACTGTTTGATTTCTCAGCTGAATAATGACTTGAGGACAAGTCAAAACTTTTGTGGGGGAGAGAAGCATCAGCATTTTGTTCTTTTATCTCTCCGTTCTTTTATCTCTCCATTGTAAATTCTTAAAGATTTCTTATCTCCTCACTGTAAATTTCCAAAGCAGTTTGTTCCAGCATTCCAGATTTCAATAAATAAGTTGTTTCGTCATTGTTTTATCTCAGAGGGACCTGGTTATAAATATTATGCAGGGGGACTTGTTCTGTCTAGAAGACCATGCTATCAGCACCAGCAGTAATGGGACCTGTTTAGACACATAAAAGGGACCTGTTAAGAGACTGTTATTTCAGGGTTACTTCAACACAGCTTCAGCAAGTTTCTACAAGGATTCACAGGTTGCTGGGCACCAAGACTCCATCAAACACCCAAGCTCAAAGAACCTGTATACATATAAGGAGCTGCATGAACATCTTCAAAGTTTCAGAGGGACCTGTTGCATTCAAATCTACCTCAGGGGACCTGTTATGAACAGCAAAGAATAGTCAAAAGAGACTAGTCCTACTCAGCATGCCAATGCAACAACAGCCAAACAAAAGTGTAACATGTTCCTTGTTCTTAACATTTAATTTCTTAGATTAATTTTTAATGTTAATTTTAATGACTGTGACTGTTATGATCGATTTCAAGGGCACTACATTTTTCATCATCCCTTATCTCCCTGATTCTTCCCTACTTCAACCTATTTCATACCTCTAAAATCCATTACCCCTTCATATCAACCTCGTTATACGCATCCTACAGCCATACCAACATTCTCCATTTGGCCGAGTACCAACAGGACACGTGGTGGATTGTATTTTTTTTTTTAAATAAAGGTAAGAAACAGGTGTTAAAGAGGCCTATTCATTGTATTTCATACGGCCGAATGATGACTCCACCACCCCCAGCAGCTAAATGATTCAGAGGACTCCATCATACCTCAGTATTGCATATACGCTCCCAGCACTCATATGATAGCATTTATACAAGCGGTGTCATTATTCCCCTGTTTCCAAAGATGAACATGCTCTGAAGTAAAGGTAGTTGGTCATTTCACCATCATTTTTCAGGTTGTTTACGTTGGCATATAAATCCCGTGGCTTCCACAGTAAGGACTGAAGGCAGTGAGCGCCATTCGGTTTCGACTCCCACCAAGGTCACAAGACAGTCGACCCAGCATCACATTGGATACTAAGGGAGCGACGCCATCAGGTAACAAATTAAAATTTCTTTGTTAAAATTGCAAGTTAAAGCACGACCCTCTGCCAAGATGACCAATAGGGTCGAGCCAAGCGTGTTCAATAGTTCCCAATACCATGAAGATTGCATTTCGATTCTCAGAGAGATACAGTGGTTGCCCTTTTTGGAGAAATTTCATGGAAGCAATGAAGAGGTTACCAAGCAATTCGCTTTCACATTCAATGGGGAGAAAGCCCTGATAGGTAACTTCTCATTCAGGGTTTCAGAAGACACCATCGCCCATGCAATAGGGATCAGCCCAGAAGGGGAAAAGTATTTTAAGACCAAGCAATTTAAAGAGAAATCGTGGACCCAATTCATGTCTAGATCCCGAGTCTCATCAGTTAACTGGAAGAAAGGTATCCCAAGGAGTTGGTTGGTGCATCCCTGGGATGAGATGGTCTACATACTTCAAAAATTCGTAACCTGTGAAGGCCGTTACAGTATTGTTTATCTATACCATATCAAGTTACTGCTACACTTGAAAAGGCAGTGTGTTATCAGTTTACCATATTTTCTATTGCAAAGCCTAACCAAGATGTCGAAGACCATCCAAAAGCAGAAGGGAAATGAAGACAAGAGCTTATATCACTTTGGCTTAGTTAAAATTCTTATTGAGCATGAATTGCAGAGAAGAGGGAAAATGTGGAAGGAGTTCTTAGCTGCTAACCAAATTAGAGAAGAATCGCGGGAGAACTCAGGATTCATGAAGGACATCGATGAAGAGATCCCAGCATCCAAAGCAAACAAGGTACCTCCACTTGTGAGCAGCATAAGGACTAGGCAAATGAGAAAGGAAGATGCCAAGAAGGTAGAGCAAGATAAAATTTTCACCACTTATTCAAGAAGAACAAGGAGGACACCAAAAGCCCAATTGCAAGAAGACCAGCTTGAATCCAATGCACCTATAACGATGGATATTCAGAGCAGTGACCACTCGCCACCAAGACCAGGAGCTGATATAGATGTTGAAAGCCACTCACCACCAGGACCAGGAGCTGATATAGATGTTGAAAGCCACTCACCACCAGGACCAGGAGCTGATATAGAGGTTGAAAGCAATAACAAACAAGAAAAAGGTTCACCACCTCCCAATAAGAAACAGAAGAAACTGGAGAAACAAATTGAGAAATTAAAGGAAAGCTCATGGAGGCTAATATGCTGGAAAAAGTTATCAAGAAAGAATGAAAGCTCCGAGCGCAGAGAAAGAGACTCAAAGAAGAATGAAAAGTTAGGCGAGTCAATGAGCTAGAGGCTGAGCAAACGGATATTGTAGTGGGCAACTAAGTGCTACAAAAAAGAACCCCTCAAAGAAAAATACAAAAGATTAAACAGGAGCTCCATGGTCAGAAGAGCCCAGGGAAAAAGAATGTGGACACATTGCTAAAGCTAGCAGAGGTACAGGCAGCGACAGAGTTCAAAGGAAGCACTTCGGGGTTAGCATGAGGACATGCTAATTCATTAAGTCGGGGAGAGATGTTGGTACCATTCCATGACCTCCTTTTTCCTCCCAAAACATGTCATTTGCCTACCTCTTTTCATCATTTATCTCTCAGATCCCTTGAAAATTGATTAGTTAATAGTCTTATAGTTATTAAATTGCATTGAAATTGATTTAGGATTTTTATGTTAACGAATTAGCAATTTTTGGCAAAATGGCTACAGGAAGTTCCAACATCCTGTAATTGGTTTATTGTTTGACATGTGGCATGACAGCTAGGCTAGAGCGAAGGGTAGGGATGAAAAGCAGCATGTCCAAGCATGGACGAACACCTATCCCACAGCAGAATCGACCCTCCTACATGTGCGATCAACGAAGGTCAAACTATGGCATGTTGGCGACAAAGGCAGCAATAGCACGCATTCTAAATTGATTTAGTTTTGTTTCCTTTTTGAAATCAGTTTAGGATAGAAACATTTTCAAAAATCGCGATATGGTAAAAGCGGCAACAGCCTGCTCATGAATGTACATTCGTTTTCGAGGGTTGTAAAACCATATGAAAAGACAGTTCTGGATAGTCAGCTAGTTTTTCATTATCATTGTTTCGAAAACAGAGTTTTGAATTTTAATATCAAAGATTTGAATTACAGTCACGATTTTGTTGCGTTGATTTGGTAATCGTTGGATCACAGTCCAGTATACCTCTGAAACGCGGACGGGCCCTCCGTAACGTGGTATACTGTTGTTTTCTTTCATTTACAGTTAGGGTAGTAAATATGCGCAGTGATTAAAATTGATTTATGTTTATGATATGCGTATGATTTATGTTTATGAATGCGCTTGAATAGATCATCACTGAGATCGTGAATCATATCCTATAAGGGATTCGATCCCTTGTTATCTTGTAGAGCAATGTCATGAACTCTTATGCTTACAATTTCCATATATTTTTATCTTGTGTGACTGTTAATGAATGTTGAGTATTTGCTGAATAGGGGTTTTATGCATGATGTCTCTGTAAGGGGACTAAAATCTTGGTTTACAGTGATACACAACGTTTTGGTTTGATAAATGAATTGAATCTTGGTTTATAGTGATACATAGCGTTTTAGTTTGATAATGAATTGAATGGCAGCGTTGTAACTAGGTAGATTAGACTTAGATAACGATCCTTTATGTCTATATACTTTAGACACATGCCTCTAAGTCTACGCACGCTGGTCGATAATAAATATAGCCTAGTCTAGCACCCTAGATAGGACACTACACCTTAATGGAGGCAAATACTTACTTTAAGCTAATTATCTACCAAGCCAACGGATGAACAGTTGTTGCTTTAGGATGCTCCACTATCTTATATGAAATGCAACACCTAAAATCTAAGTGAAATGTAGAATCTTGGTTTATTTTTAATTAGATGCCTACTTAGGTGAATCTTTCTTCTCAACTATTTTGAAGTTGATCTCTAGAGTAGGTTGTGAGACAGAAACCAAGGGGAAGATAGCAAACGCTACAATATCAATACCTCCCTTAGATTTCTAACCACCTGATGCCTCCGACGCTACAGAGACTGTTGCTCTGACAACTGCAAAGTCACCGTGTTAACCACTAAAAAGGGTCTAGGCTTCGCAAATTGGGTGAGAAAAGTGGTCCCATCTTTCTATCAACCAAGCTTATGCTTGGAGGTAAATTAATTAGTGCAAAACTAATCCTAAAATGCAAGTGCACAATATGAGTGATTGTTTTTAAGGTGAGATTGTTAAGGTTCTTAAGTACAATTATATTCAATTTATAATAATGAATAACTACAATCTTCACCACAAGAGAAAGTGCTCAATGAACAAAATAAATAGCACCAGAAATGTTGCTAAGATTACCAATAGACAATTTCCCATGAAATGGACAAATTCAATGCTCCTTTCAACAATGTCAATTAGATAATGATCAATTAGCAACTTCTTAGGATTACTTGCATCATAACAAATAGAATGCCAATGTGCCAATTCAATACAGACGAGAAAAATTGAATTCCTTATGAACACAATTAGATTCCTCCAAGATTTCTCCTATCACAATTACCATTAGACAAGTGCTTTAAAGGTGACTTAGATTAATAAGATTGTGAAACTCACATACACAACACAACAAACTAGCAAATCCAAAAGAGGTATTTATTTCCATAATAGCAATGAAGAGCAATGAATTCTCTTGTCCAATAACCAATGATAGCAATGACAAACTAGAAGTACTCTTTTAGAAACAATGTCACAATAATACTACCAACGAGGAGACGAGAGTATTAATCCACAATGTTAATCTTTAAGACAATCTTATCAAACAATTTCCAATTCAATTATCCACTTAGAGCACTTATGTTCTCATTTAGATTGAGCTGCAAACAGTGAATGCTAATGAAAGAATGCAATGGATGCAGGGGATGCAAAATGCAATGAAATGCAAGATGGAGCGGCCAAGAAAATGATGACTGCAGCGATAAGAAAGGCACCCAATTCCACTAGGAAACACTTATTCAAGATGCACAAGATGCAAAGAACAAGAGTCAAGTGAAATTAAAGGACTGCCAACCACTTTTAACACCACTGTAATATTTATATCAGACCTTATGCAGTATATATCAGACCTCAAATTATTACGACAGCCTTCAAAAAATGATAAGCTATGAATTGGAATGCAAGCCCAACTAATGCAAGTGATATGCCAATGAAGAAATATGCTTGCAAATTGATTATTATGCCAATGTTATGTTATTCTACCACTGTTGTAGATGATTTTATGTGGCTGTAGAAAACATATCAGATCTGGCAATTACCCAACAGTCCACAAAAATTTACTTATATGCACTCAATTTGACTTCAAGATTAATTCTTAATGTCTTAGGTGAATTGTTAATGATATTAGGCTTATCTTAGATGTGTTTAGGCCCTGAATACACTGTTGTCATAAAATGCTTCAGAATTATAAATGAAGACAGCGATGACAAAGTGGGATTAGAGAGCAAACCAAAAGGCCTAATGGCCTTGTAGGTACCTAGAGCTTCTTCTAATACACTTGACTACCTGCAACCACATTGTTAGGTCCAAAATCGTTGCAAAACAAATTGTTAGAGATGAAACACTAATGCAAACTCAATCAATGACTGAAGGATGGCCACATGAGGGCTAGATGAGGGCTAAGGATGAGACTAGAGGCTAGGAAAAGAGCAATGATGGAGGGAGAAAGGCCTAAAAGGCCTACAGCCAAGGTAAAAGAGCCACTGAAGGGGGTGTCGAGAGGGTTTGGGGCCCTCCAGGGCTCACAGCAAGGCAAAAATATCCTGCAGCTAGGGGAAACAACCCTATAAGGGTTGTAGCAAGGGCAAGGGAAACCCTAAAAGGGGTTGTTGCTAAGCCTAATAGGCTAGCGGATTAAGGGAAATCCCCTTAAGGAGTTTAGGCCTAGAGAAAAAGGCCTTAAAAGGCCACGACCAACCCTAAAAGGCTTGCGGCCAAGGAGAGGAGGGGGGTCGAGGGCCAAAGAAGGCAGCCCAAGGCTGTAGCTAGGCACAAGGAGGAGGCCAAGGGCCCTAAAGGCCTAGATGGCAAGGGTTAAGGCCCTAAAAAGGGTTGCAGCTAACCAAAAAGGGCCCCTAGGGCTCACGGCTAGGGAAAGAGGGTAGGCTTAAATTTTATTAAAATATTCAATTTTCCCTTAATGGAGGACCTCCAAAAATTGACTTCTTTTTGACCCACAAATTTTTTATTATTTTCCACTTGGAGAGAAATTAATCTCTATAATTATTTTTTGACTCAAAATTAATTAATTTTATGGCTTAGGATTTTTATTTAATTTGGCCAGAAAATTAATTAATTGACTCTAGAGGGTATTTAATAATTTTTCCACCCTCAAATATTTTGGCTATGGTGTCTGACTACGAGGGGCCATGCACTAAAATATCAATATAATTACAAGAAGATAATTACAATATCAACTCTTATAAGGAGAAATGTGAAAATTTCAAAACTAAAATCCTATTGTAGTAAATGGAATTAATTCTTCTAATTGTTAATTAATTTAACAATTTATTTGCTACAGCAAATACCAAAATAATCACACTACAACCTTCACAAATAAAACTACGGAAAACAAATAGTACTAGAAACTGAGAAAATTCTAGCACACACATAAAAATGACACCATTATTTTTGGACAGAGATCCCCGGAAAAAACCCAACTTGAGAAAACAAGTGCAGCAGTTGAGGGTTTTTATTATTATGCAGCAGTGAAAATCTGAGTACAATCTACGGATACCCAACTAGCAATCCAAACAGCGAGAAAATCTGGGCAAAATTATCTGAGGGAATTACCCTTCTTCCACAAGCAATCCCGGCACAACTTCTCTTCAGAAACTAATCCTCCTGGACCCTTTGTGTTGCCCTGTGCAGACCCTATGGCGTCTAGCTTCTAAACTGCTTCTAATGAAGTTGTTTTGCCTATCTCTATTGAGGAAACCGCTTCTTTGGCACTCTGAACCCTCTGCCTAGCCTCTAGAACTGAAAATGAATTTCTCTCCAGCTAAATCGAATTGCTTCTTTGAAGCAACGGCACAGTCCTCTACACTGCCTCACTAGGAATAACTCGACCCCTTGTTGTTGCCTCTCTGGATCTGGAAAACTTCCTCCAGATCACTGTCTCTACCCCTCACTGTCTCTGCTTCGATCTTTGGCCCTCAAGCAACTACTGCTGCTATCTCGAAATCAATCTGCCAAGGAAATCGAACTTCTGGTGTGTATTCTCTAAGTGCCCATCAACTTCCTCTTATAATCCATTGTTGGAGCACCAACGCCCAAGATTAAAACTTAATCAATGGCTAGGATCATCTTGCAGTCGACCCATGTGAGTTTCTAGATGATTCGCACCTTGACTTAATTAATTCAAATTAATTAACCATATTCCCTAAGTTTAGACTTAGGAAATATTTAAAAATTGGTTAATAATCTAATTAAGCCATCTCTAGGTGGAAGTTCGAGAAACGATTTCTGGGTTTTAGAAATCTCATGTATTCTAGCCTCTCTACCAAATTTCATGGCTAGAACACATCCAATACTACAAAAATTAACAGGAAATACTTATTTAGACCAGACCCTCAAGACATTATGCAATTTTGAGACACAATATGATCTAGCATGAAACCAAGTGTGCTTGTAATAAAATAATCTAGCCATGGTGTCTGACTGCGAGGGACCGTGCACTAAAATTATTCTCAAACACACTTTTACAATAGACTCGATAACACTAGGACTCACCTAAGATCTTGTCAATGAATGCCACCTTAGCTTTGGGGTTATAGCTCGAAGAAAAACTGTCGATTAGGCGTGCTTACAAACACACATAATTCGGGGAGGTTAAAAAACTTCCTAGGATGAAATCCTTTGCCAAAATAAAAGGCTTACCCAGGTGTTGTTACATAATTAAATGGTCATACTAGCATCATTTACAATAGACATTGGAGAAATTGGGTTTACAACGATAACTTCATGCTAGGAAATGACTTTAATCTCTGAAATTTTTTCTCCGCTCCTTGGATTGTTGACAAAGTGTGGTCAATAGGCCTTATCATCTTTCAACCAAGCTTATGCCTAGAGGTAAATTGAATAATGCACTATGTTAAATTTAGGTATGTTCTATGCTTAGAGCAATTTATTTCAATTTTCATAGTTAGCTCAATATCTTTTCCAGATTAGCAATCACATCAGCATTAAAGTAAATTGCAGATAGAACATAAACATAAATCACAGAAGACAAGCCAAGACAAGACGACACAAGATTTGGCGCTAGCCAAGGACAAACCCCAATGTGGGGAAACCCTTGATCAATTCTTCTTATATGTTCTTCAATAGTTCATCAGAGAGAGAGAGAGAGAGATAGTACATTTACAACAGAAGTCAACACTTTGACTTATCTAAATAAGAGCATAGATCATCTCTAAGAAGATGATACATGAGATAGTTGAACTCAGTTGAAGACACGTTGCTTCAACTGATCCTCCAAGGTGACTCCTTCACCTATCATTGTGTTGCACCTCGTCATCATGTTCCACCTCATCGTGCTGCACCATGCTGCACCCATCATCACCATGTTGCATCTCATCATGCTTCATCATGACTGTACCCATCACTATACTGCATCATGTACTTGTTGTCCCATGTGCCATTGCTACACCATGCTATGACACTGCTTGTCCCAATGTTTTTTGCACCAAGCACCATTGCCTAGTTGTCCCCTTTACTATGCTCCAACAAGCACCATTGCCTAGTTGTCCCATTTACCATGTTGTACTAAGCACCATTGCCTACTTGTCCCATTTACCATGTTATATCTTATTGTTGTCCTAATGAGTTTGTAGCACCATGCTAATGTTGTTGTCCCATTGTAGCATTGTTGTACCATGTCATAGGTTCTTGCCCTATTGCTTTCTCCACCAAGTATCATAGTCTTGCTATCCCATTTGCTTTCTCCACCAAGTGGCCTTGTTGTCCCATGTATCTAGCTGCCAACACACCATACAAACACTGCTCCAAATAGTTTATATATTGTTGTTCGTGATTGTTCTGGTTAGGGCACTAAGACAGCCCTAAACTCCTCATATAGTCCTTGAACAGCTCTCTGGAAAACTGCAGTACACCCTCATGAAACACCTCCCCTAGCACTTTGTTGTTTTGTGCATGTTTGAGCCCTCAACCTCTCCACGTTGTCCCTGTTTTGAGGTGGTTAGGACTGCAGCCTACCACAGTCCCACGCTGTCACCTACAGCCCACTCAAAACAGGCTTCCCTTACCTTTTCGCTGCCCCAAATAGACCTGTGATCACCCTTCTTTAACTCGGCCTCTAAGCTCATCTCCTCGGCCCTCTAACAGCAACTCGGTTAGCCTTGAACCAAATCTTAACTCCCTTGTTGTCTTGGCCTCTTCTTGTAGCATCATATGCTGCCCTTTCTTGCACCCAAGACACCTCAATAGACCTACGTCTAGGGCTTGAACAGACTTGCGGTTAGGGCAGATTTAGGACAGAGTTAGGGCTGCTTTAGGATTGCGGCTAGGGCTTGTTAAGGCCTCCTCCATAGTTGTTTTAAACTTCTTCCATGAGTTCCTTTAGGTCAACGTAGATCCCTTCCATAGCTTCGCTGGCCTGTCTTATTTGTTGCGGTTGGGCAGCCTCCTTTCCTCCAACGTCTAAGGCTTCTTCCTCCAATATTTCTCTCACACTAAAACCCAAGACAAGTGGAGAGAAATCAAGAGGGAAGTGTGTGTGAAATGATTTTCAAGTCACCTCCTTTTATACTAAAACGTTGAGCACATGTGTGGGTTATTTGGTTGCTGGCCGGCCTTGACGAATTGTCTTATAACACAAATAAATTAATAACTCCATGAATACTTATCAAAATCGGATAATCTTTAGATCAATCCTATACCTCTCGATGAGAGGGATCCAAGAAAAATATCAGTTGCCATAAATAAGATGACCCACATGGAGTTTGGCCCTAGTTGTCAATTTTAACACTCCCTCTCAACTAGGGAGAACTCCATTTGTTGATCCATATGTCCGACTATACTATCTCTGCCATCAGTGCCCTGCACTACTCTGCTCTGCTCTGTTGAACCATGAAGAAGAAGAATTGGTCGAGAATGTCTCCTACCATTCTCTACTGACCCAAAGTCAATTCCATATGAAGAAAGTGTGTCATATCACTCTTACAAATCCCAAATCACTTCCAAGAGAGAGGGATTTATATTACTTTTACTGACCCGAAGTCAGTCTTATTGATCCCAGATCAATATCACGAGAGTGTCTCAAACCACTCATACTGATCCCAAATCTATTTCATTGATCCCAGATCAATGGATCTCATCCTAGCATAGGGAGTACAGTAGATACAATGATGCCTCCATCGATAGTACTACTATGGTCCCTAACCCCATTTCCTTGCTCATTGGCCAGATGAGAGGTACTTCACATGAGTCCCAGAATGCATGGTAGGATGCCTCGATAGGAGAACCACTCATCTTGTCCCTAAGTCGCCACGAGGTATCACAGGGAAAGGCTGAGCCATTGACCCTGTACACAGTGCACCATTAGGGGAGGGTGAGTCGCCCTATGGTCGCTTGTTGCTCCAAGAAGTACCCCAAAAACCTCGGAGCTCCCAGAGCTCAATGCATGCATCATGCAGGACCCTCATAAGAGGGTCTCTCAACGACTCAAATCGTTCGGGAAAGTCACAAATTTGACCTCTCCCCGAGGCTTCGACAGTATGTCTGCGACCTGTACATCAATCTCAATGTGATGGAGCCTTCTTGCTCATCGATGTACCATATCCCAGATAAGGTAGTATTTGATGTTTATATGCTGGAGCAATCATAAAATACAAGATTCCTCAACAATCGAATCCCCCCTGGTTGACACAGAAGATCACGGTGGTATCCATCATGTGTACAAACAGCGCACTAAAGAGCTTCCGCAACTAGACAGCTTCACACGAGGTCATACTCATAGCTATGTATTCAATCTCAGCAGTGCTCAAAGCAACCGTCTTCTGCTTCCTGCTCATCCAGGATATCAAGCAGAACCCAAAGAGAATCAGCACTCAAAAGTGCTCTTGAGATCCTCCACACTGCCTGCCCAGTCAGCATTCGAACAGGATATCGAGCAAAACCCAAAGAGAATCAGCACTCAAGAGTGCTCTTGAGATCCTCCACACTGCCTGCCTAGTCAGCATTCGAATAATCATGCAACTTCATATTTCCGGCAGTGTATCTTAAACCATGAGAGATTGTGCCCCGAAGATATCTGAGAAGACTCTTGTCACCAATCTAGTGAGGCTCAACCAAAATATGAGCCCAACATGCTAACCGCAAAACATATATCCGGACGAAAGTTCACCAAGAACATCAAAGCGAATGAGTTTATGAAACTCAGAGGCATTTCCCAACTCTATTCTGACATCACTACCACATAACTTCTGAAAGTTAAGCTCCATCGAGGTAGTCACGGGCTTACAGTTCACCATTCCAAATTTGGTATCCAACTCCCTCTTACTTCTGCAAATGAGAGGGTCTGCACCTGTCAGAAGGAGGTCGTCCTCATAAGGTGCCAGTGTGAGAGGTCTATCATCCACAACCTTCAAGCAATGGTTTGGATCGACTTCACTCCTAGTGAATCTCAACTTCATCAGACAGCTATCAATCCTCTCATATTAAGCCAGGGGTGTTTTGCCTCAAGCCATAGAGGGCTTTATTCCACCTGCATACATGAGATTCCCGATCATGAATCTCAAACCCGTCAGGTTGTTCCAATCCTGTGGACCTCCTACATGAGGAGAATGGTCCCCTTACAAGATTTTCCTTCGATGCATCTCAGACATGTACCCTCATGCTCTTTTTGAATTCAGGCATCCCTGTCACCATCTGACTCACGTCAAGTAGGGCCCCATAATAAGTAGACCTCTAGTGCTATAGATGAGATGTGATAATTGACATGGTCCCCAATGGACCATCCTGCAATTTGATCAAATTGCCAACCCTAAACCCATGAGTAAAAGCATCTTTGAAAATTTCATTTTCAAACACGTACCTTTCCATCGATGAATGCCACCCTGAAGCCTTTAACTTCCATTGTCGAAATGGACACCAAGTTCTTCTAGCGATTAGGTACACAAAAGAGATTTTGTAAATGAATCAAGTTACCCTCATTCAATTGAGGGGTAACATTACCTACATCCTTTCTGGGATAGGTGGCATTGGCTCCAAGTATAATCCCACGAGTGTTTCCATCTCTACCAAATTAGAGAGAGCACCCTTCTATCCGATGAAGTGCCTTGAAGCACTATAATCAATAAGACAGATTTCCAAAGAGTCTGAAGGAGAGGGCCAATACAAGATAATGCTTCTTTATCTTATTAGAAACAACATTTGATTCTTCATACCTGGAGTTCCTTTCTTTCTTTGAAGAGTCGATCGTTTCCTTGATGACTTGCATTACCTGTCATTCCTTCGATCATTGAAGATGTCCTTGGAATGATTGTTATCATCATCTGATGTGTCCCTACCATTCGAACACTCCTTTGCATAATGGTTGAACTCATTACAAACAAGCCATTTGCCTTTCCTTCCACCCTTAGATCCGGACTTCCCATTTAAGTGATCTTTAGGTAGGCCATCAGAAGCTTCCACTGCGCCATTCTGATAATATTCTCTGCGTCGATTTCACCCTCGGTGAATTTGAAGAGGGATGAGGAATCCGTTGATCATTTTGTCCTTTTCAAACTGTCTTTGGTAATTGTTGTT
Source organism: Pinus taeda (assembly GCA_000404065.3). Classification (NCBI taxonomy): domain Eukaryota; kingdom Viridiplantae; phylum Streptophyta; class Pinopsida; order Pinales; family Pinaceae; genus Pinus; species Pinus taeda. The sequence goes on from APFE031714338.1 coordinate 269,933, forward strand.
TCACTCTTGCTTGGGCTTTGTCTTCACCTCACCTCTAATACCATGTTAAGTTTAAGTATGTTCTATGCTTAGAGCAATTTATTTCAATTTTCATAGTTAGCTCAATACCTTTTCTAGATTAGCAATCACATCAGCACTATAGTAAATTACAGATAGAACATAAACATAAATCGCAGAAGACAAGCCAAGACAAGAGGACACAAGATGTGGTGCTAGCCAGGGACAAACCCCAATGTGGGGAAACCCTTGATCAATTCTTCTTATATGTTTCTCAATAGTTCATCAGAGAGAGAGAGAGATAGTACATTTACAGCAGAAGTCAACACTTTGAATTATCTAAGTAAGAGCATATATCATTTCTAAGAAGATGATATATGAGATCGTTGAACTCAGTTGAAGACATGTTGCTTCAACTGATTCTCCAAGGTGACTCCTTCACCTATCATTGTGTTGCACCTCGTCATCATGTTGCACCATGCTGCATCTCATAATGCTTCATCATGACTGTCCCGATCACTCTACTGCATCATGTACTTGTTGTCCCATGTGCCATTGCTGCACCAAGCTGTCACACTGCTTGTACCAATGTTTGCTACACCAAGCACCATTGCCTAGCTGTCCCCTTTACCATGCTCCAACAAGCACCATTGCCTAGCTATCCCATTTACCATGTTGTACCTTGTTGTAGTCCTAATGAGTTTGCAACACCATGCTAATGTTGTTGTCCCATTGTAGCCTTCTTGTACCATGTCATCGCTTGTTGTCCTATTGCTTTCTCCACCAAGTATCATAGCCTTGTTGTCCCATTTGCTTTCTCCACCAAGTGACCTTGTTGTACCATGTATCTAGCTGCCAACACACCATACAAACGTTGCTCCAAACAGTTTATATACTGTTGTTCGTGACTGTTCTAGTTAGGGCATTATGGCAGCCCTAAACTCCTCACACAATCCTTGAACAGCCTTTTCGAAAACTGTAGCACACCCTCATGAGACACCTCCCCTAGCACGTTGTTGTTTTGGGCATGTTTGAGCCCTCAACCTCTCCACGTTGTCCCTGTTTTGAGGTGGTTAGGATTGTGTCCTACCACAGTCAAAACAGGCTTCCCTTACCTTTTTGCTGCCCCAAACAGACCTGTGATCACCCTTCTTCAACTCGGCCTTAAAGCTCAGCTCCTCGGCCCTCTAACAGCAACTCGGTTAGCCTTGAACCAGACCTTAACTCTCTTGCTGCATTGGCTTCTTCTTGTAGCGTCATACGCTGCCCTTTCTTGCACCCAAGACACCGTAGTAGACCTGCGTCTAGGGCTTGAACAGACCTGCAGTTAGGGCAGATTTAGGACAGCGTTAGGGCTGCTTTAAGGCTGCAGCTAGGGCTTGTTAAGGCCTCCTCCATAGTTGCGTTAAACTTCTTCCATGAGCTCCTTTAGGTCAACGTAGATCTCTTCCATAGCTTCGTTGGCCTGTCTTGTTTGTTGCGGCTAGGGCAACCTCCTTTCCTCCAACGTCTAGGGCTTCTTCCTCCTAGATTTCTCTCACACTAAAACCCAAGACAAGCGGAGAGAAATCAAGAGAGAAGTGTGTGTGAAATGACTCTCAAGTCACCTCCTTTTATACTAAAACGTTGAGCACATGTGTGGGTTATTTGGTTGCTGGTCGACCTTGACGAATTGTCTTATAACACAAATAAATCATAACTCCATGAATACTTGTTAGAATCAGATGATCTTTAGATCAATCCTACACCTCTTGATGGGAGGGATCCAAGAAAAATATCAGCTACCATAAATAAGATGACCCACATGGAGTTTGGCCCTAGTTGCCAATTTTAACACACTACTACTGCTAAAATGCAAGTGCAAAATGAGTGATTAGCCTTAGGTGAGATCGTTAAATGTTTCAAGTACTTTGAGACAAATTATCCAAATAATACTATTCGATTTAGAGAAACAAAGGAAAGTACTTAACAATTGCAAAGACAATCTTCACAAAAAGCAATGCTTAATTGCAGCGATTATTCTTGAAATTACTTCAATGAATTCAAGATTACTCTTATCACAATATCAATATGGTGATCAATCAAGTGCTTCAAGAGTGAGTTAACATCAATGTTGCAAGATTATGATTCTTAGATGTAATGCTCACTTGCAAACCAATATGTTAGTACACTTAATCTCAAGAACACTTATCTCACTAAGATAATGAAAAGCAATGTAACTGCTTATCCAATAGTGAATTTCTTTAGGAAATGATAGCAATGAAAAGAAAAAGTATTCATTTGAAACCAATGTCACAAATTGCTAGAAATCCTTTAAACAACACAATGTGCTAATGCTTTTCAATGCCAATTGAAGGAAGAGAGCATAATGTTCACTAATTTGATAACCATTGACATGTAAGAATACTTGCAATTAGAAATACTAGGCAACTTGGAGAATGATGATATGCTCAATGATATTTTTTATACTTGTTGCTTATGACATTAAGAAAGCAAGAGCAAACTTGTGAGAGCAAGAAGCCTATCTTATGTGAGAAATGCCAATTCAATCCAAGTATACCAAGTATCTTTTAGAGCATTAGTGAGTGCACATATATCTTGTAAATTAGATGAGATTGCTAAAAGTGAACTACTTATGAATGTAAAGTGCAACAATGAAATGCAAGAGCTAGCAACGCAATGCAAGAGACCAATGGTCACAACAATAAGATAAGCAGTCCTAATCAAATCACTTTGCCAACAACAAGATCATTACCAAAATGCAAAGAATGCTTAGAATGAATGCCCGACAAGGTAAATTGTTTTCCAATGAGATAAGATGAGACTATCAATTACCTTTTATGACACTATTGTGATGTATCTTAAGGCTGTAATGAAACAGTGATGAGAACAAGAGGGTTAAGGAGGCAAACCACTAAGCCTTATGGCCTTTGTTGGTGATCATCCTAACTGCTAGGACACTTCCAATGAATCTTGTCCCCCTGTAGCCACAAATATTAACCCCAAAAGAACTTGGAACAATTGCAAAACAAGGAGTTAGTCCAAAATACCACTTCAAAACCAAGTAATGACCAATGATATGGCAAGGAGAGATAGATTAGGGCTGGAACAGGGGCAATGACAAGGGATCAAGTCCTCATAAGCCTGCAGCAAGGTAGAGAGAAGCATGATAAGGGGAGGAATTAATGGAATGACACTATCAGAAAAAGCACCCCATTTTCCATTGATGTCAAAGGGGGAGAGAATGCTAAAAGTGGGAAAGTATTGCCATCAATGGCAAAGGGGGAGATTGTTGGACAAAGTTGTCATTGGTCTCAATATGATAATGTCATTATTGAAGATGATGGAAACCCTAGGTTTATGCTAATGCCCTAGTTGATTCCCTAACCCTAGCATTGCTTGTTGAGAACCCTAAGGTTCGACCTTAACACTGTGACAAATTCATGATGCCCTAACCCTAAATGTACATGTGAAAACCCTAAGTGAGCAAACCCTAGATCCTAAGTGCATGAAATCCTGGCATTGATGAAAATGATGAAACCCTTGGAGGATGACCTAAGAATGGAATATATGCCTAAGTGCATGAATGAAACCCTAGGTCATGAAGTATATGCCAATGAAGAAATTGGAGCAAAACCAAATTACATTTATGCCCTAAATGTTTGATAACTACATGATGCCCTAAGCTCTAGAAGATGTCTTAGTCCTAGCTTGATGCAAGTCCTAAACCTAATACTTATGATGCCATAAGCCAATGTATGAATGAAAGCCTATGTGTATGGAACCCTAAGCCTATGAGGAAGTCCTACACATGCATGAATGAAACCCTCGCCTTTGTTGATGCAAACTCTAGGAACCCTTGTACTATGCCCTAAGAAAGAAGCCCTAGCATGACCCTTGAGAAAGATCCAATTAAGGAACTGCCATAATATTCCAAAGACTATCATTAAAAAAATATCTTATTTGTGACCATTAAGGTAAAACCTTGAAATGATCTTTGCACCAGCTTGTAAAGGAGGTCATGCCCTTTCCAATGAGTATTCATTGTTGGAAAATCAGAAAGATTTTTTTTATGTTAATAATTACTTGTGATATTCTTATGTTCTTATTAACTTTCTTGTGTTCTTTTATCTTAGTCCATCAAGAAATTACCAATAACCATAACACAGAGATCAAAGACACCAAATGTAGGCAGACAGCGAGGGCAAAACCCCTATCTAAGGGAAAACCTAGTCAACAACTCTTCCTTTAATAGTTTCACGAGCTGATCCAAGACTCATTGACCTAAACACAGACTTCTTCCAATCACCAAGTCAACCCTTCCCTTCTTCTGCAAATGATAACCTTCTAGTAACAACTTTGACCTAGAACTTAGACCTTATAGCAACAACTACAGTAGCAACTGAACTTTGACCTAGATGTAGCACTTCAATCTTAATGCAACACTTCAACCTAGAAGCAACACTTCGACCTAGAAGAAGCAACAGAATTTTGACCTCCCCAGCGACAGAACTTCAACCCAGCAGAACTTCGACCCAACAGCAAAAGAACTTTGATCCTGATGCAGTAATTCGACCTTCCAATGTTAGTTTTTGTAGCATCATATGTGTTCTAGCCACAAAATTTGGTGTTGAAGCTAGAATACATGTATTCTCCAAAACCCAAAAAACTTTTCTGGAAATTCCACCTAGAGACTACTTAATTAAAATAATTAATCGTTTTTAATGTTTCCTAAGTCTCAACTTAGGAAATATGATTAATTAAAACCCTTTAATTAAGTCATGGTGAGAATCTTCTAGAAGAAGACATGGATCGAGTACTAGTTAATCTCAGCCATCGATAATGTTTTAATATTACTCGTTGATGTCTTAACCAACGTTGCATGAAGCCGGGATGAAACGGGGACGTTTTTTGGAAGCGAGGACGCGAAAGCGTCATTTTCTAAAATTCTAGGAAGCGAAGCGTCTCGGAAGCATTTACTATAATATTATATATATATATATATATATATATATATATATTCAAAACAAACATCCCAAATACCAAATTAGTTGTAGAAGACATGAAAACATGCATATTTTTACATAAATCAAGATAGATATGGCATCCATGATTCCATTGTTAATCAATGATTAATTATTCAAGCATCAACCATCTATATTCTAGCAATTACAAACATACATCAAATTTTTAAGCATATTATTAAACATAAAACATTTAAGCATATTATAAAACATAAAGCATAGAGCATAGTATCTAGCAAGTGAGCAACTGTCAACATTTGTCATGTCCAAAATTCAAATAATAACGTTTACAGAATAGGCCACTTGGTCACCGCCAAGACAAAAAGGTTCAAATTCACAACAAGCCTACAAGTCTAATGATTAATCTATGACAAAAGTAGTAAATTGTGAATATATCTATTGATCTCTCCTCCTTCCAGCATGAAGAGAACATGGCAGTGGGCCTCCACGTGGTGGCAATGAAGAAGGTGCCTGTGGAAGTTGTGGGAGTGGTATTGACACTGATGAAGACGAAGCCCCTACAGTTGGTGTTGAACCATGGAACCTGGGAACCAAGGGACCAAATGGGGGTGGCATCTCAACTCGATCATCATCATCCTGGAATCGCTAAAAAAATCATAACAAAAAAACCAATTAACAAAAAAAAAATTAAAACGGGAATTAGAGACATACTTTATAAGCAAAATTCATACCACAATGGGCATACCTGGATAAGAGCATCCTCTAATTACTCTAATTGCAACACTCCATACTCCAAATTTGGATCCTCTGGATTCTTGTCCCAAACCTTAAGGTCTTTATTAGTCTTTGCATCATCACAGTAATGGGACAACAATCACAAGTTGTAATGAACATAAACCAAGCTCTATGCCCGGTCTAAACTCAACTTGTTCCTTTTAACATTGTGGATGAAAGAATGAGAGCTCCAACACCTCTCAGTAGAAGAAGTGTTTACCACCTATGATAGCACCCACAATGCCAAAGTCTGTAGAAGTGGAGTAGCACCTCCATGCATGTTCCACCACTCAAGAGAAGAAAAAGTCTCTCGATCTCTAATTGCATGCATGCTCCCAAATGGACGAGTGCTAAGCGTATAGTTGTTCAACTGTGTTTGTACCATGGCAACCTCCTCCTCATCAGGGACTAATTTATTCAATGGAATCATATATTTTTTGTGAACCTCTTGATCTAGGCATGGTTTCTCCTACTCCCCACCCCCAGGTGCTGGTGTTGAAAGCCATGATAGATGATAGTATTTAGGTGTCAAAACATATGCTAATGCATGCAATGGAACATTTAGCATTTCCCATCGGTTTTCCACCTCTGCACGAATATAATTGTACAAGGTGATATCTCTAGGCTCAACAATGTCTTTAATCTGCCCCAACATGCTATCCATTTGCTCATACACCTCCCCAATTATTGCTCGATCTAAATCTCCAAAATTGATCATGTAATAAATTGGTTTAGTGAATTGCAAAACATATTTAACCTGTGACCAAAAGTACATGTCAAGAATAGTGTCCTTGGCTACATTAACACCATCTCTATCAGAATTAATTTCCTCCCATGATTCAACAGTCACCATATTAGTTAAAGCTTGTCTCACCTTCACTAGCTACCTAAAGGTGAGGTAATAACTTGCAATTCTTGTTTTTGCAAGTTTAAGCAACTGCAACTTGGAGTAGCTGCCATAGAAGTAGTTAGGGCTGAATTTGGCTGCAGATTTGACAGGGTTGTTTTGACTTGGATTTGGCAAATCAACTTTGACCTTTTGTACTCACTCTCTGCTGAACATTTTGATATAATAATAAGAAGAAATTATCAAAGGGTTATCCCCACAATGGGGTTTTTCCCTGGCATCTGCCAAATATGGTGTCCTCTTATCTTGGCTTGTCTTCTTCATTTTATTTTATGTTCTATCTACAGTTACTGTCAATGTGATTTATGGTTAATGTGATTGCTATTGGAAAACTAAATTGAAATTGTCATTGGGTTGCTAAAGGAACATTGAAATAATTGTGCTAAGCATAGAACATACCATTGCTATCTAAATTTAACATGGTATCGGAGCTCAAGTGAAGACAAAGCCCAAGCAAGAGAGAGAAAAGCAATCACTAAGGGAGAGTTGTTAAACAAGACTATTGTACTAGCTTCAACGGCAATTACATCTTACTTCAAATCTGAGGATAAGCTCAAGGACAAATTTGACTATCATGCATGGAAGATGACTTTGGATTTAACTTTGGAAGAGCATGATGCCATGGACTATGTGCAGGGAAGAGTGGTGGAGCCTCCTTCAAATGCGCCTGTTGCTGCAAAGCAGAAGTACAAGAAAGGTGAGGCCAAAGCTAAAAGAATTATCATGGACTCCATTCAAAAGCATTTGGTTGCCTATATTTCTGATTTGGGAACATCTAAGGAAATTTATGATAAGTTGATTGAGATGTTCAAAGTAAACAATTCAAATCAAATCCTCTTTCTCATGAAAAAGTTGAAGGACATCAAGATAGATAAAGGGGAGTCTATCCAACCCTACTTCACGAGGATCACACAAATCGAGAATGACATTCTATCTATTAGAGAAGTTATTGCTGACAGGGATCTCACTCTCATTGCACTTGGAGGTCTTTCAAGAGCATGGGATGTGTTTAACACAACCATTCTCAACAATGACAGGATTCCTAGTTTCGAGGAATTATTGGCTAGATGCACTCAAGAAGAGTCGAGGATGATGTTGAGAGACAAGCCTTGAAACTGAAATGAATGCCTTCTCCACTCATGCTGAGAGGAAGAGTAATGTTGGTCCAAGGAGACAGGGTCAAGGGTTCAAGCAGGGATTCAAAGAAGGAAGAAAAGGAAAGCGTTTCAATTATAACAAGTTTGGCCACTATGCTAGAGAATGTCCTCACAAGAAGAATTCTCCGAGGGATGATGACAACAATTTCAAAGGCAATGGCAATCAAAGGAACAACAGGTTAAACAATAAAGGAAACCGGAATGCTCCCGCTGCTCAATATTGAAATGGTCGACCTCCCAAAAGGACAAGAAATTCTAGGTATGAGAAAAGTAATGTTGTAGAAAAACAAAAGGAATTTTATCTTATTTCCGCTATCTGCTGCCTCTCCTCCGGATACTTTGGATCATTGGTTGATTGATAGTAGAGCCTCAAGGCACTCCACTAGGTGTAAGGAGGCCCTCTCAAATTTGGTTGAAAAGAAGACTAATTTGGAGATCATACTTGGAGACAATGCCACCAACCCCGTGTGTTAGTGTCAATCAGTTTCAATGTTTTAAAACTTCGACTCCGACTCCGACTCGGCCGAGGGTCGACTCCGACTTCGACTCGGTATCGACTCGACCGGCTCGATTCAATGACTCGGTCGTTGTAAAAAATACATTAAATATTTAATTTTTATAAAAATACATAATTTTAAAGATTTTCATTCATGTTTCCAAACACACGGCATTAGAATATAGATAAAAGACAACATATGATCAAAGTAGGCTCATGAATATATTCATTATATCAAAATGGCACCTAGTGCACTGTCCAATACATACACGATGATGATATAAAGATCAAAACAAAAACACATAACCAAGGAGGCTATAAATGGCCTCTACAACAAAAGTCTGTGACCAGTACTACTGGCTACTGCTAGAGTTGCCAACATCGTCTGGCTCAATGTTACTTGGGAGCGGGAGCAAAAGTGGGGAGCGAGAACGAAAACGGGAGCGGGAGCAACATTTTCAGAAGCTCCCAATTTGGGAGCGAATCCCAAAGGAGTTCGACAACCAATGTCACTAACATCAAGGTACATAGAGGGATTGGTGCTCTTGATTAAATACGAGTTCCATACCCTAATACATGACAAAATTCAATGGAAACATTGCAATCCCCCAATCCTGAAATCCTAAAAAACTCATAAGTCTGCTGGATTTTGAATGAAATCTAAAACTCTACTTTCTCCATATGAAATCCAATGAGGCCAGAACCACTCTCAAACATCCTGAGTCATTTCATGGTAATGTTAAAAATTTAAGTAAAGGATGAAAATGAAGATTAAGGAGAATGTCACTTTTACTTTAAGAATTTAACATTACCATGAAACTTGAATAGCATATCAATACTAGGAGAGGGGAATAGACCCCAAAGACCAAAAAACCAATTAATAAAACCATTTGGAGTCCCCCACACTCAGAAAAAAAACATAAAAAAATTGTGCTTTTGGGGTTTACTAGCCGCATGAAGTGACCCAATCGAGTTGATACAGACTCGGCCGAGTCGGTCAAGTCATGGCATGACTCAACCCGGTCAGTCTTAACTCGTCATGGCATGACTCGGCCGATCGAGTCATGGCATGACTCAGCCGGGTCAGTCTTAACTCGGCCGACTCCGTATCAACTCGACCGGGTCACTTCATGCGGCTAGTAAACCCCAAAAACGCAATTTTTTTAATGTTTTTTCTAAGTGTGGGGGACTCCGGTTTTATTAATTGGTTTTTTGGTCTTTGGGGTCTATTCCCCTCTCCTAGTATTGATATGCTATTCAAATTTCATGGTAATGTTAAATTCTTAAAGTAAAAGTGACATTCTCCTTAATCTTCATTTTCATCCTTTTACTTAAATTTTTAACATTACCATGAAATGACTCAGGATGTTTGAGAGTGGTTCTGACTCGGCCTCATTGGAACCGGTTCAACAGTCGAGTCGCAAATTTTTTTATCGGCTCGGACCAACTCGGCCGAGTCGGTTCCGAGACTCAGCTTTGTCTGCCACTAGTGATCAAATGTCCTCTTTCAGAATGTCCATTAGGGTTTAAGGTCAAGTTTTTATCATTTCACTAAGTCTTCCATTCAAAAACTTTGGTCACTAGTTAGTAAGTCTAGGTTGTCAATTATTCCTTTACAAATTGCCATGTTTTGGTCACTGTCATTATACATTTGGATGTGCCATCTCTGAAAAGCTTTATGATCATATCAGTCTCAGTATCATGGTCTTCATCCAGCTCACTGTCATCTATTAGGTCACTAGGGTCTCAGTCATTGAATTTCTCATAAATTGGCATGTAAAGGAATCGTGATACAAAAATGGTTCAAAAAGGTTTCATTTCAAAAGAATATTTTGTAATAAGTTTTAAAAAATCTCAAGATTCAAAGGTTTCAAAGCTACATGATTTCCAAAGTAAAAGTGAGAAAGGCTGGCATGTAAAGGAATCGTGATACAAAAATGGTTCAAAAAGGTTTCATTTCAAAAGAATATTTTGTAATAAGTTTTAAAAAATCTCAAGATTCAAAGGTTTCAAAGCTACATGATTTCCAAAGTAAAAGTGAGAAAGGCTGGCATGTAAAGGAATCGTGATACAAAAATGGTTCAAAAAGGTTTCATTTCAAAAGAATATTTTGTAATAAGTTTTAAAAAATCTCAAGATTCAAAGGTTTCAAAGCTACATGATTTCCAAAGTAAAAGTGAGAAAGGCATAGTGTGGGCCACCCCATTACTATGAAAAGAAACCAACTCCACAAGCTATAAAAGACCATCATTGTCTATTTCTCTCATTCATTTCATGACTAAAAGAAGCTCTCACTCATCATCAATCACTTCCCTCCCGGATGCGGGTGATAATCAAGGACAATGAAGTGGCAATCGACTGGGTTGGCGTGTGGCGAGACCACATGGCCTTCCGTAGATTGGCACAGTGGTCCAAAATTGGCATTCACAACAGCCATAAATGCACTTTACGTGAGCGTCATCTCCAACCTGTTAACGTCACCAACCTCGGCTCTGTGCAAACATGAATCCTCGGGAGAATTTCACCCCTGCATCTGTCCATCATCCTCTGCCACTGCAATGCCTCTGCCCTCGAGCCGCGACAGTACCGAGCTCCCCCACAACCACCGGGAGACGCTGCCACCTCCTTTGTTGCATTGATTTCAGGCCGGGCATTCACTTCACCCAGAGCCTGGATTGCCACTTTATCTTCCCTTCGGCCCTGGTCACTCCTCCCTCCGCTGAGCAGTCCGCAAGTTCAATTGTGTCTTTGCATCACATTGTGCCAAATTCTGAAAGGAATCCGCATACTCCTACAGACAGCATGCCAAGAATGTGACACCGTATGTGCAGCCGCAAGGGCGGGAGCTGAGGGAGCCTGAGTCGCCCCCAACATTCTCCTGCTTCGGACACCACTTCCTCCCTGGTAGAGCAGACCCCCGGGCGTTACCCAAATACTCGTAGTGGAAGGGGACACCTCACTCGGTGCCCCCTGCCTCGCCTCCCAGCAACTTTCCATCCATTTTTGCCTCGTCTCCCAAAGGCACTCCACCCCTTCCTCAACTGCAATCCCAGAATGCCCAATTCACCTTCCGCTCCACCCTGAACAAGCCCATCATCACGGCCACTATATCCATTCTCTTTCACAAGGTAGAGCAGATCATTGAGGAACAGGCCACAGAGGTTGGTGGATACACCAATGCAACTGCAGAGCAGGGAACGATGGGTGGTGGCAGCACCAGAGTAATTGGGGTACCGGACATTGTAGGTGGTGGGCGCACCACAGAAGGATGCAGCCACACCATAGCCAAACCAGATATGGCTCAAACGAGCATCCAAGGAGCAGGGGAGCGAAACAATGAGCAGAAGACGAGACGTGCAGGGAAGGAGGTGAACAAGGATCAGCATGCAGACGAGATAATGGACCCTTACTGTTGTCTCGTCCAGGAAGAACAAGCAGCATTGCAGGCTGGCAACACGAAGACCTCGCTACAAGCAGGTGACGACATGGAGGAGTACAGGTGTTTCATCGTTGAGGAACACCCGCCGTCTCCACCTTGTTCCTAGACTGCCACATTGCTTGCCGCATGTCCGCCACACAATTTGCCACCTTTCTGCCACACATTATGCCACCTGTCTGCCACTCAGTGCGCCACGCGTCCGCCACACAATCTGCCACTCAGCATGCAACGTGTCTCAGGTTTTTTGGGACTCTGATTTCTAGTTTTTCGTTTCAATGGGGTTTCAGGGGAAAAAATGGGTTTTTTTGTCTCATTACGAACACTGATAACAAACTGGTGCTTTGTTGGTTTCCCCTGCATGGCCAGCAAGTTAATTTTTTGAACTCCTTTCTGTTACGGACTGGTTTCCCTTCCTGGGCAGTCCAGATCTAGACTTTGCTAGTTTTGCCATTCCTCAGGCATGGTTAAGTACAGGCTAAGGCCTCAGTGTATGATATCCTTTTTTCAGTAATAGAATTAGCATAACTTAGAAAAAAAATCACTTCCCCACCATTTTTAGGGCCAAAGACATTCCAATAAATTGATTTCAAACTCTTTCGTTATGTTTTTAAGCCACCTCGCTGCGCTTTTCACTGGGCACGCTGCGCTTTTCCCTACACACTGTGCTTTTCTTCAAGGGTCATTAAACAAGTTTCTAAGTGCTTTCAAAGGCAAAGCAAGGCTCCACAGGGTTCCAACAAGTAATTTCAATCACTCCATCTCCTCTATCACTTAATTTCTCAATTCCTATGGTGCAAAACCCATCCATTTCTTCCCACACTACGTTTTTCTATAGCATTGTTTTTTATTCCTAGTTTCTAAACCCTAAAACCCCTTATTCCCTCTCATTTTCATCTCCCTGCCCTTTTACACACTCATATCTACTCCCTAAAGGCCCTAATACCCCACACTCATATTCCCTAAGTCCCTAAAACCAAACCCTACCCCTACGTTACGTTTCTGGCAGCCTAATACCTTGAGCCTGTGTATAAATTCTACAGCCTATATCCCTCACTCGTTTCACTCCCTATCACTTCCTAACACTCCCTCACACCCTTCCTTATCTCCATAAATTTTTGCACACTAAATTCTCGTCCCTAACCCCATCATCCTTTTGCTCTTTCCTTTCCCTTGTTTTGCCCCTTAAGGTTTGTATTCACAATTTTCTATGGAGGAGAAGAAAACTTATAACAAGGGTGGAAAGGTGTCAAGGTATGAACCTCTAAATAATCAGGAGTTGATGTCTTCATGATCAGGAGCTCAGGACCAAGTGTCATAAAATGGTCAAAAATGAAAGTGCTCAGAACTGATTTGAACCTGAACGACTGGATAGAGCTCGTCTTCCTGATTCCGGCGCCGTGAACGGTTCAAAAATAGTCTCCGTATGAGGAAGTTATGCCAAAAAGAATTGCCCAATAACATTGAAATTTTGAATTTTTTCAAAAAAAAATTAAAAGAGAATATTCCACAAAATATTCATTGGAATATTCTGTTCTGGGCAACGAATGGCAGGCTGCCACGTGCCAGGCTTGGAGGCCGCCATGTGGCCAAAGTGAAATCAGCAATTTGGGCGCATGGTTAAAATTTTGGTCGGAGTGTGGTTTGAACACGCAACCTCACATGGCCAATTACTCCACCTTACCAATGCGCTACATAGGTAGGTCTTGTTATGGAAGCGGAACAAAGTTCATTTGAAGTTTAAAATAACTTTGGGCGAGGCCCCAAGGGGACCAGCCCCCATACCATATGCCCATTTGCCAGGACCATTGTGCTCCACCCTAAACCGTCGGCGCCATAAACATAACGGTCACCGTTTAATGTGTGAAACGTGGTCACATTGCCACAAATGCGGAACAAACAACCAGTTCACCTAACCGTGCCATTAAAGGTTGGCACTAAATCCAAGGCACAAAACCGCCGAGTCCGGGAAATCCGTTCACATGCACAGTTATGACAAACGAATAACCGGCAGTCAGTTAGCGGTGGAATTGGCAGAGTGCCAAAATTGGCATACCTGCCATATTTGGCGGGCCTATCTGGACTCTAACTACAGTTAGCTAGAGTGATTCTAGGCCAAATTGGAGGAAATCTTCAATGAGCCATAACTTTGGCTAGGAAAGTCCTTTTTGGACGAATTTTTTTATTTTTATTTTGAGTATTCAGATGATTCTGAAGCCATTGGCACAGGTGAAAGAGCAATCAGAGGTCGTTTGCAGGTGTATTTGCTCCGTGCAAGTTCTAGGAGCCACCAAGGCCTAGCATTGTGAAAGCTGTATTTGGTTGCAAGTACCCATTAGAGGTGAACCAGTAGTCAATCCTGAAGGATTTGAGTGTTTTGAATCCATTTTTACAGTCTATTTCACCTGTAGAGGCTTGTATTTAGCTGTACAATCATTTTGAGCTTTTAATCAAAACGAGGACATGCCCATTTGGGAGCCTTGGACCCAGCAGATGTAGCCCAGGAGGGGTGAACTGCTTTATCAACTTCTTTTGCATCTGTGGTTGAGTTATTTTACAAAAAAAAAATCGTTTTAGTGTGTTAAACAGTAAAAAGAAATAATTCTACTATACTTAAATGGGTCATGAACAGCTGAAATTTTCATTTGTTTTTAACTGCAAGACATGTACATCTTTTAAACATGTATGTTACTGAATTGAATACCTTGCAAAGCAATTACAAGTAGTTTCAAATTCAGATCAAGTTGGTATCAGAGCAGGTTGTGGCTTCTTTGTATCAAAAGCAGTCAAATAAAGCTATAGACAGAGCCTGAAAAGAGCCAGGAAGCCTTCGAAATGCTCTTGTTATACAATTGCAAAGTAGATAAACGCTCTTTTCAGTCAATCTCTGGTGTGGTTGTCTTTTGATTGTTTTTGTGCAAGGATATTTTGACTGTCTTGCAAGTTTTGATCACAATAGCTTGAAAAGAAGATTGGGGATAGCCATTGAATAGCTAAGTCTTAGAGAAGACAAAAAGGAATAGCAGATATTTTCCTTACCCCAAGGACCTCAAGACAATCCGTGAAGCACAAGAAGTTTGATGCAAAACAGGTTGTTGAATAAGAGTTTGACTCTGTAATCATTTGATTCAGGAATTTGTTAATAGATTCTGAATTTTGCTGAAGCTCTTTTGTTCATTTTTATAATGACAACTTCCATAAGTGAGTTCTCAAAATCATCCTCCTTCACAAGATTCTTTGATGAAGGCTTGAAGCAAGAATTTTTCATCATGATGAATATGGTGAGAGAAATGTATGAGGATGAAAGGCAGAGCTCTAAACTTCAAGAGCAGTTGAATTCCATGAGGGAAGAGAAGCAGTTGCTTTCTGACCAATTGCAGGAAATGGAAAGCCAACTTCATATTGCAAACATGAATCTGGAAAGGATGCATGAGTTGGAGACACAACTCCTTGTTTCCAAAGAAGCCTTAGCCAAGTATCAGCTTGAAGAAGAGGTAAACAATTCTAGCTTGTCTTCAAATTCTTATAAGAATGTTTATGTTGGTTCTTTTGAGAAACATACCAGAGGCATAGGGTCCAAGTTGACGTCCAAAATGGGATATGAAGGAAAAGGATTGGGCAAACATGCACAGGGTATAGTTGAGCCAATAATGGTTGAGGTAAGGCCTAAGTATTTGGGTCTTGGTTATGGACAATCTTATGGAGAAAGTTCCAAAGCAGCCATGAAGGCAATTGAAACAGTTCCTAGAAGGAGTTTCATTTCAAGTTCTCTATCTCAAGGTTGTAAAGGTTGTATCCTTGAGGAATGCAATAGTTTGAAACATACCTTGCAAGAAGAAGGTGTGCATAAGAATGCACTTGAACAAGAGAATTGTGAAAGCTCTAAAACCATTGAAGGGATTGATGGTGTTCCAAAGGCAGCTTCTTCTTCTTTCGATTCACCTCCTTATGAAGGTAATGAAGGTGAAAGAGAAAGGTATAAATCTGATTTCAATCATATTTCCTTTGATCATGTAAAGCATGGTAAATTTCCACACAAACATTGGAAAAGAATTGCATGTTCTTTTTGTGGTTTGGTTAACCATAGTGTTTCTAGATGTTGGAAAAGAATGGCAACATACAGGAAACTTTTAAAAGAAAGGAGGCAAGAAGCCAATGTTCCATTGAACAATGCAAATCATTGTGTCAAGAAGATGAACATGTGTTGCACTTTTTGCCATAAGCATGGACATACTGCTAAAAGGTGTTGGACTCTAAATCCAACAATGCTTCCACGAAAGTTGAAGAAATTAGAAAAAGAGTATGGCAAGAATGGGAAGGAAGTTTCCACCATTGATATGTGTCAAGATGATACACATGTTGATATCGATGTGCAGTTAAAGGAAGCGCCTGAAATGGATTGGTAAGAAATGGTTAGAATTTTTATCCAATTAAAGTTGCATGTCTTTTGATTGAATGCATTTCTTTGTTAGGGGAATGCAAGTTGCAGGATGGAAAAGCTGAGTATGAGACTCACTCTATCGCAGCGAAAGTTATATTCATTTCAGCTTTGAAAGTACATGTACATGTGATTGAGGATATTGTACTTATGATTGTCCTTAAGAGAAAGTTGAAGGATAAACTGCATGCATGAGAATGACATGCATGAGCACAGGGATCATGATGATTTCCTTGTATTTTAAACATGTATGTGTGATTAACTTGAAGGGTTGATTACTTTGTTTTTAACCATGCATGTAATGTAATATTGACTTGGAAAAAGTCAATTTGATCTCCAAGATTGTAAAGAGGAGAAATGATGAAGTGTTTCATCTTTGTAAAAGCCTTCTCATTTGGGAGGTAACTCTTCTTTTGGAGCGGAGGTGCCATGGATGGGCATCACGACAGCTGGCAAGCAAAGAAGCGGAGGTGCCATGGATGGGCATCGCGACCGCTGGCAAGCCCACATGTTCAGAGGAAGATTTAAACTCATATATCAGCAACCATCATTGCTGGTTTCTGCAAATTTTCAATTTGTCTGGCAAACAAGCTTGGTCGAGATTCGACAAATACTTGGCTTATGCAGCAAAAAGTCGCCATGACGACAGTTGATAAGGCAGGACATTTTGGCATCAGTATGCTCTTTTGGTTGAACGGAAGAGGATATTTCTGTTCCTCAAGTGTTGTACAGTTCAGTTCAGAGATTCAGAGAGCTTTTGGGGACCAAAAGCCTTCTCATTTGGGAGGTGTGATCAGGAGCTCAGGACCAAGTGTCGTAAAATGGTCAAAAATGAAAGTGCAGAACTGATTTGAACCTGAACGACTGGATAGAGCTCATCTTCCTGATTCCGGCGCCGCGAACGGTTCGAAAAACAGACTCCGTATGAGGAAGTTATGCCAAAAAGAAAAATTGCCCAATAACATTGGAATTTTGAATTTTTTCAAAAAAAATTAAAAGAGAATATTCCACAAAATATTCATTGGAATATTCCGTTCTGGGCAACGAATGGCAGGTTGCCACATGCCAGGCCACGTGGCCAAAGTGACATCAGCAATTTGGGCGCATGTTTAAAATTTTGGTCGAAGTGTGGTTTGAACATGCAACCTCACATGGCCAATTACTCTGCCTTACCAATGCGCTACATAGGTGGGTCTTGTTATGGAAGCGGAACAAAGTTCAATTGAAGTTTAAAATAACTTTGGGCGGGGCCTCAAGGGGGCCAGCCCCCATACCATATGCCCATCTGCCGGGACCATTGTGCTCCACCCTAAACCGTCGATGCCATAAACATAACGATCACCGTTTAATGTGTGAAACGTGGTCACATTGCCACAAACGCGGGACAAACAACCAGTTCACCTAACCGTGCCATTAAAGGTTGGCACTAAATCCGAGACACAAAACCGCCGAGGCCAGGTAATCCGTTCACATGCACAGTTATGACAAACAGATAACCGGCGGTCAGCTAGCGGTGGAATTGGCGGAGTGCCAAAATTGGCGTGCCCGCCAAATACTGGACTCTAACTACAGTTAGCTGGAGTGATTCTAGGCCAAATTGGAGGAAATCTTCAATGAGCCATAACTTTGGCTAGGAAAGTCCTTTTTGGACGAATTTTTCTTTTATTTTGAGTATTCAGATGATTCTGAAGCCATTGGCACAGGTAAGAGAGCAATCAGAGGTCGTTTGCAGGTGTATTTGCTCCGTGCAAGTTCTAGAAGCCACCAAGGCCCACCATGGTGAGAGCTGTATTGAGTTGCAGGTACCCATTGGAGGTGAACCAGTAGTCAATCCTGAAGGATTTGAGTGTTTTGAATCCATTTTTACAGTCTATTTCACCTGTAGAGGCTTGTATTCAGCTGTACAATCATTTTGAGCTTTTAATCAAAACGAGGACATGCCCATTTGGGAGCCTTGGACCCAGTAGATGTAGCCCAGGAGGGGTGAACTGCTTTATCAACTTCTTTTGCATCTGTGGTTGAGTTATTTTACAGAAAAAATTTGTTTTAGTATGTTAAACAGTAAAAGGAAATAATTCTACTATACCTAAATGGGTCATGAACAGCTGAAATTTTCATTTGTTTTTAACTGCAAGACATGTACATCTTTTAAACATGTATGTTACTAAATTGAATACCTTGCAAAGCATTTACAAGTAGTTTCAAATTCATATCACTTCATCACTTGCCAAACAATGTTTTCAACATGTAGGGTGTCTTGAGTTTTGTGAGTTGGTGCAAAAAGTTCAATACCATGTTGAATTGACCAGGTTGTTTGTCACAAACCTCAGAAAGGATAAAGTCACAATTGCAGGTGTCACATTCTCTATCTCAGCTGATATCATAGCAGCAACTACTTGGATATCCAACATTGGTGAAAAATGGTTCAAGACTGAGGAATTAGATGCTCAACTATATCAATCCTACCTCAAAGCTCCATACAAAGAGAGCATCAAGAAAATCTTTCCTTTTCGCCAGCTCCTTGACAAGTTTGCACCTTTGATGAAGATCATAATGAAATATTTCACTTGTGAAGGGAGATTCTCTAGACTCTACGGCTATCACATAAGACTGCTTATGCATTTCACTAGGGTAAAACTCCTCAACATACCCTACTATCTTTATAGGAGCATAGGAAAGATGACATACAAAGTGCAGCATTGGAACAGTGAGCTACAGTAAAATAGCCTCTTTCATCACTCCCTCATCAAGATTATTGTCCTTCATCATCTTAAGTAGCTAAACATTGCCTGGGAGACATTCATTGGAGAAGAGGTCTTTTTGCCTTCTTCCAACCAACCTACTAGACCTACTTCATCCCAGCACCCTCGGCTCAAACAGAAATTGGCTCATCAAGTAGGTCTGCAATGAAAAAGAAGAAAGGTGAGGATAAAGTGGTTAAAACTTATTAGAGAGGAAACAGGTTTGTGTTTGCTCCACAAGTTGTGGAAAGGGCCAAGCCTTCTACATCAGCACAACAAGGATCACCTTTGCATCATGACACTACTTTAAAGGCCTATGACGACCCTAGGACAGTTGAGCATCCTATGATGAACAAGGAAAATGAACTCAAAAGGTTGCAAGACAAATTGACAGAGGCAAATGCTTTGATAGCATGCCTGCAACAGGAAAACATGCAGCTGAAGGTTGACAGAGTGCTTCAAGAGAAACATATCATGATATTGCAAATGGGGATTAAAGGTAAATCAGTGATAGAGGTAGAGGACCTAATGGAACATCAAGGGTAAGTAGCACAACAAAAACCAAAGACAAAAGGCCTTAAGAAGGCACTTCAGCAACAAAGGAACTAGATCACGGTGAATGAGCTTATTGACAGGGAAATCAATGAAGACAAAGAATATTGGTTGGGCCAGTCAATGATCATTTAGAGAAACTTCTCAAGAAGGCTAACAAGGACAAGAGGCTTCAGAGACACATGGTCGCCCATTATTACACAAGGAACATGATTTTGAAGGTCAAAGTTAAACAAATGAAAGCAAGGCTAAATGAAACACTAATCAAACAAAGAGGGAAAGAAAAATAGATTTGCTTGTTGATGCATCCCTTATAGCATAGCATATCACTTGGTGGCCTTACCTATCAATTTTGAAGAATTTTGGAAGAAATTTTATTTTTCGAGAATTTTTGCAAGTTTTGGCACAGTCAACCTGCAAAAAGCATAGCGTGGGCCACGCTACGCTTTTTCTGGAGAGCTCCAAATGGCAAAAAATCTACATGGTTGAATAGCTTTTGACCCCTACATCAACTTTGGACACTTGGCAGCCCAAGTCATCAACTTTTACAGGGTGAAAATGGAAAAAAACCACCTAAAAAATACATTTCTGCCCTATTTTTGGAGGCCATGCTACGCTTTTTGACCAGTCTTGGGAGAATTGATTTTTGAGGGGCTATAATTGGTCTTTTTCAGTGCTTGAGGACTCCATTGTGTAGCCAACAAAAAGAGCTTTCCAATGAGCTATCATGAGCTCAATTTGGAGTTCAGGAAGGCCTCTAAAAGGGGCCTGCAAATTCACGTTGCGCTTTTTCAAGGAGGCTAGTTTCTTCAACAGTTCGACCTAGTTTGACTTTTTCACTTATGTAAATATTGTAATTGAGTAATCCTAGTGTAAAGATGATGTAATAGTGGGTGATTAGTTTTTGTAAGTGGTTTTCATGTAAATTTGGCCTCATTTATGAGAGTAGTTGGAGTCAAAGTTAATTGAAGAAGTTGTTTTTAACTTCCCTAGACAATAGGGTTTGGTTAGAACACCTCATGGAGCAGTTCCTAGAGTCATGGATTCGACCCCTGAGAGTGGGAGATGTTGTTTTGGTCTTTATGTATCAGTTTCTCAGTCATATAAGGGGTTAGACTTGAGAGGAGAGAACTATTGTAGCTTGTACTTGGACATTTTCTGGAAATCAAAGGATACAATTTGCAGCTATTATCTAGGAATTCATGTGCAGTAAGTTTGTGATGTTGTTGTTTTTTTCTCTGTTATCACTTTATATGAAAAATATTCATCTTCTCTTTCCATTTATCAATTCTTCAATGGTTTTCCTTACAATTTAAAAACATAATTCTTTGCATAAAGATATGTTTTGATGGAAAAATCATTGTGTTATTTTCTTTCTTGCTTAATGAATTCATGTTTCATGCTCATTAAGACCTTTTGCCTCTTCTAAGCACTACACTACATTGACAAACACTAAGATCCATCATAGAATTATTGATACCTTGCTCCTCCATATCTTTGTTGTTGTAACCCTTTGAGCTTCTGACCTAGATACCTAGTCTTTTTCCCTTATCTGGCAACAAAACCCTAAATTTTCCAAAATCCATCTGAACCTAGTTATCTAGGCTAAAATCCTTTACATTCCAGTGATCTCTTGACTGTAATTTCATAGAGAGAGCCCTCTCTGGTGTGGTAGGGCTAGCTACCAAACTAAAAGCTTGGTCTGTGGTTACCTCCATTGATCTCCTCTCAGCATGGAACATTGTGGGGGATAACTCTGTGAAAGGCATAGGTATTGTCACTCTTCACTTAAATCAAGGTCAAACATTCATCTACAAGAAGTATTGTATGTACACAATTTGAAGAACCTGGGGTCTATTTCTGAAATGGAAGATAAAGGCTTCAAGGTAGCATTAATTGATGGAAAGGTACGTATTTGGCAAAGAAACCCTAAAGATGCATTTACACTTGGATTTAGGGTTGAAGGTCTCTATCAAGTTGGAGGAAGTCCTTTGGGAGCCTTGACTTGCAATACTTCTCTTCAACAATAATTATGGCACCAAAGATTTACTCACGTTCAATACAAAGCCTTACCTGGGGTAAGGAAAATGGTCACATGTATGCCCAAGTTCAACTTGAATCATGAAGGAGTTTGTCAAGGTTGTGCAGCTGGGAAACTTACAAGGGGACCATTTCCCTTCAAGAAAAAGCCAAGCTACTGATATTCTTCAATTGGTCCATTCTAACCTATTTGGTATGTTGCCCATAACATCGTTGGGAGGATACTTGTACTATGCAAATTTTGTGTATGACTTATCTCGCAACATATGGATCTATTTCTTGAAGAAGAATGATGAAGCGTTCAAATGGTTTTGTTCTTTCAAAACCTTGGTGGAAAATCAAACAGGGGAGAAGATCAAAATATTGAGGACCGACAATGGAACCAAATATGAATCAAATGAATTCAATGACTTTTGCAGAGGGTTTGGCATTAAGAGGAAGACAACCATTCCATAAACTCCTGAGCAAAATGGAAGTGCTGAAAGAAAGAATCGAACAATCATGGAAGCCATCTATGCCATGCTCCATGATCAAGGTCTACCGAAGTTCTTATGGGGAGAAGTTAACAACACTGTCGTGTATGTTCAAAATAGGAGCTCGCATCAAGCACTGGATTTCAAGACAGCCGAAGAAGTTTTCACTAGTAAGAAACCTGATGTTTCTCATTTTAGAATATTTGGTTGTCCCGTCTATTTTTCATGTGCCTAAAGAGAAAAGAAACAAATTGGAAGCATCTAAAAAGAAAGGTATATTTGTGGGCTACAGTGAAAATTCAAAGGCATATAGAATTTATGTGCCTGGTCAAAGAGACGTGGAAATAAGTTATGATGTCACCTTCGATGAAGACACTACCCTTGGGAAAGCCATAGATCTCCCCATTCCAAGAAAAGATAATGTCGATGTTGCAGAAAAATAGGATGAACCTCTAACAGATGAACTTATGCCCAATGTTGCAGACCCGATGGATCCTATTGATCCACCTCCTAGTGACCCCTCTACCACAAGGAAAAGACCTTTATGCCTCAAAGATACTCTCGAAGATGTTGGAAGACATATTGCTCCAAGAGGGGCATTCCGTGATGTTGAGAAATCTAGGGCATAGCAATTAGTAGATTTCTCTTCTAATGATAACTACTTGTAAATGCTTTTTAGTTCTTTAGGTTAGGATCTTCGCTTTAGTTAGATTATTATTGTGTTCTTCTTCATCAAACAACTACCAATGCATAAACAATAAAGAGACAAGAGACACAAAATGTAGGCGATCAACCAAGGCCAAAACCTCTCCAACCTGAGAGGAAAACCCAAACGAATTCTTCTTCTTATAGAGACTTCAATTGACGAATACCAAGACGAAGACCTAGGCCCTTGACACAACAACCTTTCCAAGACCAGGTCACAAGCCTTCTTGCTTTATTTCTTCCTTGAGCCAATGATGGTCAAACTTCCTTCCCTTCTTCTTTATCTCAGCTCTTCTATGAATTTCGATTCCTTGATTTTGTTTTGCAATTCTTGACCCTACTTATGAAGTCCTCGCTATAGCATATGAGGGAGATAGACACCTTGATTCCCTTCACTTTAGATGGAGGTTCTTTCTCCTTTAACTTGGCTAGAGAATCACCTTGCTCTTCTCCAAAATTTGTCTTCACAATATCACTATGGTATCTTGTTCTTCCTCTAGTAAGTAGCAGCAAATTCTCAAACGTGTGGAGCGTACTTAACCCAAAAATAGATCCAAAAACAATACCAAATACTTCACTCTTCCTTTCCTTCTCTTCGCTGGTTATGAGGCTCCTTACTTGGTGATTTTCACACTTCTTACTTCATACTTTCTTATCCGAATTGCTTATTTACAAATGAAGGCCGAGCTACCTATTTATAGTGATTCGTCCATCAAAATAAGCCGATTTGAGTTGTAGGTGAGTCGACTTGTCATTCTGGAAGCATCTTTAGGCTGACATGAAGAGAAGCTTGTGACACAGCCTTGGAGGGCTAATAAATTTTGTTTTACAATGGATCGCATGCCCAAAATGGGTCTTCAAACTTTGACATTGACTCTATGAACTTTTATGACTTGATGACCAAAGCTAATAGCTCACAATGGGAGCCTTAACTAAAAATAAAATTCCTTGCTCATGAAACCCATGAGACAAGCATTACATAAATAAAATTATTTTTCTTCTTTACATCAATTACATAAAATCATAATTACACGTCACTATGAAGACCGAACCTAGTTACACTTTTCAACACTCCCTCTTAACCAGGGAGGTATTCATAATCCATACAAGGTACTTGGACATTCTCAATCTGAAGAATTCTCATAAGAAGAGTCAAAATGGTAATTCATTTGTATAGCATCATATCAACCAGCATTGTCACATAGCAAGGCCTTGACTAACAGCTCTATCTCTCCACAAGATCAAAGCACAATGTTGCTAGGACCAATGATGTATAGACACCCTCATCATTGTCTCTCTCAGAACATACCCCACCCGGGTTCTCTTAGAGTATGTTCCACCAGGACTATCCTTATCTTGGATTTTCAGTCCTCAAAGAATATCGATCCTCTACGACTACTCTTATCTTGAATGCCCTAACTCATCCTCAAAGAACATCAGATGTCAGATGTTTACCGAATCCTCCATTTTGTTTTCCCAAGTGAAGACAAGAATGATGTGTCTAGCTCTCCCTATTAATTAGGGAGGATATTCCAATGAAGGAATGTACTCATTCCTATAGAAGGAATGTACCTAAGCTCCCTCTTGACTTAGGAATTTGCTTTCAAGTTTCTACCAAGTTAGAAACTTGTTTACCAAGCTCCCTCTTAGCTAGGGACCTACAGCAACTCTTTAGGTGGAGATGATGGGACAACCAGCTACTTGAAAAACTCCTCCTCGCAATGTCATGAACTTCTTTTATTTATTCAGGAGTCTTCATGCATTGAGACTTCTTCGTAGGGCACAGACCATCCATCACTTTCATCCATGAGTCAGTCATGTCATTATTCTTTTCATCAGAAAATGATCTATCGGTTCCTATATGGCCTTCCTTCATGCCATGTTGCCTTCTTCATCCCATTTTTCCTTAAGGATCTTTCATCCTACTACATGGACATCAGGGGTGGAAGATATCCATAGATCTTCCCTTAGCAGCCCTACATAAGCCCATCCAGATATCATTCAAAAATAAAGGAATGAACATTAAATCAAAATTACCTATATGATGGTCTTTCATCATGACATCTTTTAGCTTGCATCAGCGTCCTGCATACATATTGACATATCTCCAAAAGATATATATAGTCAAGGGTCTCTTTGTTTTTCAGACTTCATCAAAGTCTTCATATCTTTCATGGAGATATCCTAGTCAAATCTCTCAGTCCTCGAATGTTGATTTCCTTTTCCATAGTTGCATATTTCATGATCTCTTCCTTTCTTTCTTCACACATTTTTCTTCCCAGGAACTTTTAATCAAAGTTCCTTCAATCACTATCAACCACCTCATATTTCACACAAGGACATATTATGTTGATTTCATCTAAACAATGTGTGTCTCATGCCTTCCCGCATCCTTTCAAAGGAGGAGATCCTTTCTTTTGATCATGCTCTCAAGATAGAGCATTGATCCATGTTACCTGCAACCATATGACATGACTCTATAATATAGAATACAAGCATACATACCTCATTTTCTTTTATGTCATCTAGACTTCTTCAGTAGCTTCCTTGATTGAAAGAACTTCAATCCCTTGATCTGCTTTATCTCTTTTGTCATCATACCATCATCCCATGAATTCCCACAAGTTGGAATTCTTGATGAAACCCTTGCTCCCATTTGATTGGTGAACCTTCCGATGAAGATTCTAATAGAGGATCTTGAGTATCCTCATCCAACAGATGTTTCTTCTTAACAGATGTATGATGAGCTATGTACTAGATGACTGTTTATTTTTCCCTTAAGTATCACTTATGCTTCTAATGAGGTTACCAGGAGTTATATCCTTCCATAGGTCACTGCCATGACTTCTATTTCAGCGATTCTTCTCTATGATCACGAGCTCTTGCTTTTAATGCTTCTATGATGCCATGATACATCCTATGATAGCCGTATCTTACAACATAAAAACTTGAAAACAAGAACGTGAAAAGAACTAAATGAGGAAGCCTACCTCAATCGTAGTAGAGATCTTTTACTTCCTCTTTCTTGGACTTCTTCTTCTCAACTTTCTCCACTTCTTCAGTGATATGGGCTTCTTCTCTACCTCTTTTGTTACTGTCCTTCTTGAGCTTAGGACAATCTCTTTTGTAATGCCCATATTTTTTACATCCATAGCATTGAATTTTAGCCATGTTCCTCTTCTTTTTCTGAGGACCAAATTTCCCAAACTTTCCTCTTCTCTTTTCTGTAGTAGCATATGCTTGATTTTGCTCACTAGATCCCACATCAGTTGTAGCCTTCAACCTAGTTTCTTCAATTTTGCATAGTGACCATATATCCTGGAATGGAGTAGTTTCTTTCTTCCCATAAATTCTTGAAGTAAAGTTATCCCATTCATCTGGTAGTGCATTTAGTACTACAGTGGCCATCTCTTTGTCAAACATTATTTCACCCAGATCTTGAAGTTGATCCCTTATTTCAGATATCCTCATAAAGTATGAGGTTATTCCTTCTTCTTTCGATATGATTAGCTTCTAGAGTTCTTGCCTTAGAGAGATAACTTCTCCTGCAGTATTTACAGAAAACAACTCTACCAATTTGTCATATATTTCTTTTGAGGTGTCGAGTTTAGATACATATGGAATGAGGGGATCTTTGATGGATTCTATGAGAATCCTTTGAGCCTTCATTTCCCCTTTCATAAACTTTGCAAGTGCTTGAGCATCTTCATTCGCTGGTTTGGTGATAGATCCTTTGACATGATCCATAACCTCATTTTCAATGAGATACATCTGTCCTCTTCTTCCATACAAGATAGTTTGAAGCCCCAACCAATTTGTTGCTTTCCCTGCAAAAAGACATTTTGACAGATTCACACATAAGTATACTTACTTGTGAAGATGCTTCTTCAACTCGCTGTCTCCTTGAATTTGATGATAATATAGATGATAGAGAACTTCTCCTTGATGAAGATAGATCTCCTCAAGAGTGATCCTTGTCTTCACAAAAAAGGAGATCACTTTAGATCCTTTGATGGAGAAGTCCTTGTTGATGATAATCAATGATGACTTCTTGATGCTTCTTGGATGACCTTCTACAATGGTAAGGTCCTTGCTTCAACAAGGGGAAATTGCCTCAGAACTTTTGAAGATGCTGATAACGTCCTTGATCTTGCTTCTCTAGGATGGATAGTCTTATAAGTCTCTTTAACTTGATTAGGGTCTTTGTGGTTTTTTGAGGATCCCAAAACTTCTTTTGGTGTAGACTTCTTCTTCGACCTAGGGCTTTGATACTCTTTGTAGATATTGACTTCACTTTGATATCCTTTGATTTGCTTTGATGTCTTTTTCGAGATTTGATACTTGAGTGTCCCTTGATGAGATGCCCTTCCTTGACTTTGTTACCTTAGCTTTAATACCATGTTGAGAAATCTAAGCATAGCAACTAGTAGATTTCTCTTCTAATGATAATTGATTGTGAATGCTTTTTACTTCTTTATGTTAGGATCTTCTCTTTAGTTAGATTATTATTATGTTCTTCTTCATCAAATAGCTACCAATGCATAAACAATAAAGAGACAAGAGACACAGAATGTAGACGATCAGCCAGGGCCAAAACCTCTCCAACTTGAGAGGAAAACCCAAATGAATTCTTCTTCTTATAGATACTTCAATTGACGAATACCAAGACCAAGACCTAGACCCTTGACACAACAACCTTTCCAAGACCAAGTCACAAGCCTCCTTCTTTGGTTTCTTCCTTGATTCCATTCTGCAATTCTCAGCTCTACTTCTGAAGTCCTAGTTGTAGCATATGAGGGAGATAAACATCTTGATTCCCTTCACTTTAGATGGAGGTTCTTTCTCCTTTAACTCAGCGAGAGAATCACCTTGCTCTTCTCCAAAATTTGTCTTCACAATATCACTATGGTATCTCGTTCTTCCTCTAGTAAGTAGCAGCAAATTCTCACATGTGTGGAGTGTACTTAACCCAAAAACAGATCCAAAAACAATACCAAAGACTTTGCTCTTCCTTTCCTTCTCTTCGTTGGTTATGAGGCTCCTTACTTGGTGATTTTCACAAATGAAGGTCAAGTTGCCTATTTATAATGATTCGTCCATCAAAATAAGCCGACATGAGTTGTTGGTGAGCCGACTTGTCATTCTGGAAGCATCTTTAGGCTAACATGAAGAGGAGCTTGTGACAAGGACTTGGAGGGCTAATAAATTTTCTTTTACAATGGATCACATGCCCAAAACGGGTCTTCAAACTTTGACATTGACTCTATGAACTTTTATGACTTAATGACCAAACCTAATAGCTCACAATGGGAGCCTTAACTAAAAATAAAATTCCTTGCTTATGAAACCCATGAGACAAGCATTACATAAATAATTTTATGTTTCTTCTTTACATCAATTCCATAAAATCATAATTACACGTCATTATGAAGACCAAACCTAGTTATACTCTTCAACACGTGAAAATAAGAAGTCGAACAGGTATCAAGGGTACTTAGTTGCTATGAGTACTATTGTTCAATCTGAGCCATGTACGTTCGAAGAAGCCATAAAACTTCAATTCTGGAAGGATGCGATGAATGAAGAGTATGAATTTATCATGAAAAATGATGTCTGGGATGTGGTGCCTAGACCGAAGGACAAGTCCATAGTCACCTCAAAATGGCTATACAAAATCAAACATGGAGTAGATGGGAGTGCTGAGAAATACAAGGCCAGGTTCGTTGCTCGAGGTTTCTCTCAAAAGGAAGGAGTGTAGTATGACGAGATATTTGCATCGGTTGCACGATATACAACTATCCAATCTAGTATTGTTATTGTTGCCACACAAGGATGGAGCCTACATCAAATGGACATCAAGATTGCTTTCTTGCATGGCTCGCTTAAGGAGGAAGTCTACTTAGAACAACCTCAGGGGTTTGAAGTACAAGATCGAAGGACACATGTATGCAGGTTGAAGAAAGCCCTCTATGGGTTGAAGCAAGCCCCTAGGGCTTGGTATGAGAGGATTGATAGTTATTTTATGAAGTTGGGATTTACAAGGAGCGATGTTGATCCTAATCTATACTTCAAGGTTCAAAAGGAAATACCTCTCATCTTGGTCCTTTATGTAGATGATCTCTTTCTGACAAGTGCAGACCCTCTCATTTATCAATGCAAGAGGGAGTTGGCTTCTGAGTTCGAGATGAAGGACCTAGGACTGATGCACTACTTCCTAGGCCTGGAGGTCTGGCAAAAGCTAGATGAGATTTTCCTTTCTCAAGGAAAATACATTGTGAAGCTACTCGAGAGATGTGGGATGGTGGATTGCAAGTCTATGTCTACTTCGATGAAACTCAACTTCAAGAAGCTATGTGGAAGTGTTGTTGGGCCTGAATTGGCAAACCCTTCTGAATATAGACAACTTGTGGGGGGCCAAATGTTCTTGGTAAACTCTCGTCCAGACATATCCTTTGCAGTGAATACATTGAGTCAATTTATGGTCGAGCCTCATCACACACACTGGATTGTTGCTAAGAATCTCTTGAGATATCTCTGTGGCACAATCAACTATGGACTTGAGATTCGCCTTTTAGAGAATCATGTGTTCCACGACCGCTCCAAGCACATTGATATCAAATACCACTTTATCTGGGATATGGTACAGCGGAGAGTAATAAGGCTCCAACACATCAGGACTTATGAGTGTTGATTTTTTAGTAGCTTGGGAGGTACTCCAAGCCCCAAGGTTCGGGGTTTGGAGGGCAAAGCGCCACAAGAGTCACTTGTGGGCTTGGAACCCAAGCTTGGGATTTTGCACCCATCGTGATTTGGGCCAAAACCATGGAAACATTTCGACATGTGATGGATGAGGATGATAGCTCTCGTCGAGACGAATCTAACGTAATGAAAATCATCTGATTTCAAATTTTAGAAATGGAGTTAGGAATTATTGAATGAATTTGTGGGTTAATGTGGCACCAAATGGAGGTCGGCTTGACGATTTGAAGTGCCACAAGTTATGTTTTAACACCACATAGAAGTGTATATATATGAGTGACGTTGGAGGTCACTTATCATCCATCCAAAGGCATCAAATATCATCATACATCTCTAAAATTAGGCCGAGCTCAAGGAGAAGACGAAACGTGGGAATTGAGGTCTGTTTTGAGAGAAATTGCATCCTCAACTAGGCTGAGGTACCACAGCAAGAGAACCGCAGGTCTAGAGGTAAGTTCTGGGCAGTTTGTGGGTTGATTACAGGTCTAAATTGAGCATAGAGATAGTCGCATAGGAAGAGGGTGTTAAGGACTGTTTAAGGGTGGATTTTGTGAGGGTTTACCTCTGTTTATGAGGTCGCGGGCCTTACTGTCCCTAGAACAGGGATATGTGAGGGAATTGAAGGGCTAAACAAGTGTCTCAAGGAGTAGCATTGTAAAGGAGGAATCTCAGGAAACTAAACCGCAACAATTAAGGGAAATTTTGGTGGAGAAAAGAGCAGTTGTAGCAATAAGCTATCAACCCTAACCAAAACCAAAATCTACAGCAGTCAAACAGGTCCAAAACAAGATATGTATTGATGGTTGTTAGTTGATTTGATGCAAGGGATGGTGTCCATGTGTGGACAAGATTTGTAGAAGATTGTGGGAGCCATTTGGAGGACTTTTCGTGATGGTTCAAAGTCTCTCCTAGGAGCACATCTTGCAGTGGGTGCATTGGGCATCATTGGATTGTTGGAGGGCAACATTGATAGCCCAAAGTAGCCCTAGAGCAGCATACAAGGAGGACGTTGATTGGTGCGTGATTGGGTAAAGTTTGTAGCCTAATGTGTAGGCCTGACAGACAAAAGAAGCTACTAGATTGGAAAATTGGAGCTCAGGTATTGGCCAACCTAGAGAGCAAATTGGATCAGCGTATGTTCATTGTAGCAGAAGCGACTTGCAACAGTGAGAGGTAGCATCCCTCCTAGAGACTCTATGTGTTGTGCTTTGATGGACTAAGGGGCAGCTAGAGTGCAGAACAGGAGCAAAGGACCGACAAGACAAGGTACGACATAGAGTCTGCAGCATGATTGTCATTATATCTTGTATTCCATAGACTATTCTATTATTCAAATTCGTTTAATATAACAAAGATTGGGTTGTACATTATTGTACAATATTTTGTTAAAAATTGTCTATACTTGTGCATATGTGATTTACTGCTTTATATTTTCCGATGTGCAAAGTAATTATGTTGAGATTCTTGGTTTGGTAACATCAGAGATTCTAAGATTCTAACCTAGACCCAAGATAGTGGAAATTCAACAATGAGCAGGTCGCAAACATCCTCACGAATCCCTTAGGGAAGGTCAAATTCTTAGCCTTTCGAGAGAGACTTGGAGTCGTGAAAAGACCCTCCCATGAGGGTCCCGCTTGAATTGGACATTGAGCTCTGGGAGCTCCTAGGGGCTTGGGGTACTTCTTGGAGCTGAGCGACAATAGGGTGAGTGGTTCACCTTCCCCTACGATTGACATATGCATAGGATGAGTGGTTCACCTTCTCCTATGGCATATGAGCAGGATGAGTGGTTCACATTCTCCTATTAATGCCCTAGCATACATCCTACCCATGTAGTCCGGGACTCATGGGAAGTACCTCTCATCTGGCTCTCATCTGGCCAATGAGTTGGGAAAAGTGATTAGGGACCATAGCACTACCGTTGGACGCATCGTGTACTGCCATACTCCCTATGACTAGGATGCATGGTGTTCAACAACTTGATCTAGGATCAAGTTTGATTGAGGTTCTACCTCTGGACTGACTTTTGTCAGTGGAGCGTGGTAAGATCTTGTGACTCACTCTCGATCGATTCTTCCTCATTATTCATATCAATGTTTAGTAGAATAGAGATGAGATGAGATACAAAGATGGTACATGACGACAGGATGGCATGATGATCGATGATGAAGGATGGATTGGCAGGTGGAATTCTCCCTAGTTGAGAGGGAGTATTAAAATTGGCGACTATGGCCAAATTCCACCTTGGGACAGCTCATTTGATGGAGATGATGATTGCATTAAATTCCTCTTTTCGAGCAGACCAAAATTGATATAAAAATCATCCAATTTGGTCAAGCAAAAGTGTGTTTTTGAATTTATGCCCACACGTGCAAATTGTTCAGGTCAACCACATCATCATGTAGGTTCACGAAGCCCAATGGACGTGACTATTCACCTTCAACAACTTGTATAAATACAAGTGCCCTCTAACCTCATTTGGCATCATGATCACACAAATTTATTCTTTCTCCTTCTCTCATTGGTTCGTATAGCTATTGGGCAAATCTTCTCTCTCTCACACGTGTGGTAGAAGGACGAATTTTCTAGGCAAATTGCAAGGCCAAATTTCAGGACTGTTGCAAGAATTTGACTAGCGTTGACCGAGCACTTTGACTCATCTTTTGACTGTGATTTTTGTGGCAAAATTTCGTTTTTGGCAGGCCATAAGTTTGGCATAGGAACCGAGAATTTCTGGGCACTTTGACCGTAGGGCTGACCGCAGGGTTGACTGCAGACCTTACCACAGAGTTGACCAAATTTGACCACAGTTCTCAGGATTGCTTTGGGCTGACTTTGATGACCTTATCAGGCCGAGTTTGACTGGGTATGATCGAGCTCCAAAGAGGACGATTTGCTGCTGCATTGACCATCTTTGACTTTTTGATTAGTGCTGAAATTCTGAATTTGACTGCAGTTTACTGCAGATTTGACAGGGTTGTATTGACTTGGATTTGGCAAGTCAACTTTGACCTTTTGTGTACTCTCTCTTTCTCTGCTGAACATTTTGATATAATAATAAGAAGAATTGATCAAAGCGTTTTCCCTAAATTGGGGTTTTTCCCTGGCATCTACCAAATATGGTGTCCTCTTGTCTTGGTTTGTCTTTTGCGTTTTATTTTATGTTCTATCTACAGTTATTGTCAATGTGATTTATGGTTAATGTGATTGCTATTGGAAAACTAAATTGAAATTGTCAGTGGGCTGCTAAAGGAACATTGAAGTAATTGTGCTAAGCATAGAACATACCATTGTTATCTAAATTTAACATTATCTCACTATCTATGGTTATCAATTTCAAGTGCGAGTGGAGCATTTAGTTATCCATCCACCTCGAGTATGTCCAAAATGTTCAAGCATCGTGCAACTTGGCTAGAAGTGTTACTGCCAACATTCAATGTAGAGAACTCTAGAAGTCAATAACAAGGAGTAAAGAGCACAGACTATGAAAGTGAGGCAAATTATTACCTAACAAACAAGCGAAGTTCAGACTCGAGGACAAAATGGGCAGAGAATATTTAGTATGGGGAGGGCACATCAACAGTCAGGAAATCACTCAAATTCTTTTTGAGAAGGGGACAGAGGCCCACTGGGGCTACTTTACTTAACCAAACTCTCAATGTGAGAGTGTGCCATTAATCGAATAGTTCCAATAACAAAAACATGCATAAAAATTTTACTATGACTACTTTGAAGGAGGGTAGTCCAAGGCTTTCTTTCAGGGGAGATCTAGCCTTGAAGTCTCTACTACATACAGGAGTTGCCATTCTGGTGATAGACTCCATCAAATCAGAGCTATTTGCCATTATGATGATAGCTTCCAACTCCTAGGCAACGAGAGCAACCACAGGGAATACAGGAGAAACCAAGGATTGACAACTAAAGCTACTACAGCTACCACCAGGATACGGCTAACCAAAAATTGGATGAGTCAGAGATACCAAGTTGTAAGTGTCAGCGTTAAAATTTAACTTCGTGTTTGCACAACACGTGTCCTGACTCCTAATAAATCATAAAAAGCCATTACTAGTAGTAAATATGTTATCATGTCTCATTCATGGTTATATTCTCTTTAGATGTAATTGGTAGATACATACAGCAGGTAGACTTTAGGCTTGTGAGTTGTTTAAAAAGGCATTAGTTTCATGATGCAAGATGCTTTTTGAGTGGAAATGTTAAAATGAGATTGTAATTTCCATTCAGTTATCAATGAAGTTGCAACGTCTATTATATTATTCTCACTTTCTCCCGAATGAATAGCTCTTAGATCTTGCTTTATGCTTTGACTTCCACATGCCCCTTGGAGTGGATCCAATTGAGGGATATTTGTATGTATAGTTGGAGGGCGAGCACTTGCTTTGACAGCAAACATCACCTGAGAACTCAACCCATGAGCATGGGGTTACTAAAATATCCCAGGGAAGCTTCAGAATATGTCTGTCTATTTAGGTCGCCCTACTTGAGAAGTCTGTGGTGCTCAGTAACTCATTTTTCTTCCACTTCAAAAGATAGTCTAACCTTCACTACAACCCTAAATCCTACTTGCAAGGCTGTTTCAATGCAGATGAGAACTGTTAATAGTTCTTCACTTTAGCATATTTGACAGGACAGATGAAAAACAATGTCAAGAAGAGTACAAATGCAAGTTGTTGACAACTATTGAATTTGAATGGCATTATTCTAAGCAAAGAGAACATAACTGTATCTGATTTCTTTCTGAATCCATGTCATTCACACTTGTTATAGTGAGGATAATAAGACAACACTAAAGGTCCATGGGCGTGATAATAACTACTAAACCACATCACAAAGGCAATGTTATAGGTACCATGAACATACCCATCCTCTATACTTTCTAGGTCTGCATCATCAAGAACCTTTACCAACTGCCGTTGACATAATGCACTCGTTTGCACAATTTGCTTCTGTTCTTCAGTCAAGTCGCTACTTTCCATCAATTTTCGAGTGAATATGGTTCCATATAGTGGATTTCTTATTTCCTGCCGAATGTATGCTAATTCCTTAAGTCTATCCATAGCTGCCTGTTCTGCCATGCGTTGAACCTGCAATGCTTGTTGAAGTTCTGTACTAGTAGCATGCAAAAAACAGAATACTCCAGTGATTATTCCCTCTGCATCTGTTCTTTTGTGTGCAGAGAACAAAGTTTCTATATTCTTGCCATGGCGATCAAAAAAGGAAAAGGGAACTTTTTCCGTATCTTTCCCTGCCATTGCACTATTCAGCACTATCCTGAGCTTCGTTAATCCATCCTGACCTTTGAGCTGGCAACTCATTCGATGAATACCAAAAACATCTCCCACGAGCATTTTATCAATTACCTCCTCTCTTTTCCATCCTGTCAACTTTTCCATTGCGGGATTCCACTCAGAACAGTATCCGTATTCATCTGTTCCAAAAATGGGAGGTATTAAAGGATTGGGATTTTGAACTATGGCCCTGTAATCACCTTGAAGACGAGTGAACTTGTCCATCACTATCCTTTGCCGCGTCACATCTTGAGCAACAAAACACACTCCCACAACATTTTCCTCCAGGTCCCTGCTCGAGCATGCATTAACAATTAAAACAACAGGCCCCTTCTCCTCCTGTAAGCCAAATGTTTTGAGTTTGATTTCAACATTTTGTTCTTCTTCCCCTGAAGTAAACAGGGACAATATAACAAGTACTGGATTAAAAAATCTAGACAGCAGAAGAGATTCAAGACCATTTTTGCCCCAGAAAATGAGACTTGTTGACCTACCCACCTTCCAGTACTTTATAAGAAATAGCATAACTAACACGAACTAGAAACACATAAGATATTTGACATTTCAGTGAAGGAAAAAAATTCTTTTGGGCTCTCTTTATTACCTTGCAAAGCCAAGTAGAGCATTTTTTTCACGGTTTCAACCGAGTCATGCTGAACAAGATCAATTAAAGGCCTCCCTATAACTTCATCGGCCAACAATCCTGTGAGTTCAGCTGCTTTAGTATTCCATCCATTTACGAGTCCATTAGAATCGATTGCCAAAATTGGCACAGTTGCAGTTTCAATTAACCGTACCATCTCATTTGTCACTGCGCTTAGTTCATCTATTCCTTGAAGCCTCAAGTCATTTAGCCGTGAATGTATCATGGTTTTGTTGTCACTGTCATCAATATCTTGAAAGGAATCCCTCAGAATCAGCTGCAACGAATGGATGGCATCCATCTCGACATCCTCCCAAGGAAGACTTCGCCTTTTGACAACTTCCAGGAATGCTTTGAATGATGACCGAGGGTGCATTCTCCTGCCATCATCTTTATCATTGGGATCATGTTTAGCACCTCCCCATTTTACTTCTTTCGCTGTGTGAGACCTGAACCAAAATAAGAAGTCTTTGGAGGTAATTCTGACTGCGGCTATTCCACAAACTGCATCACCTAGTGACGCAGCTCCTGGATAGCCTGCTTCTGCAAGACTGTCAGTACTCAAACCAGTGGAATCTCTGTGATGCTCGAGGAGCCAATCTGAAATATCCAATATCTGAGCCTCAGTAGGAGTGGTCCCCAAAAGCCAAAGGCGTTTCCCATATAATAACGCAGCCCCATCACATTTGACAAGGTCCATAATGTTGGGAGTCTGAGACACGATCCCAACGGGTGCATCACGAAGAAGCATATCGCAGAGCACAGTTTGGACGCGTAAGATATGTTTCTCCCTCAACTGAGCAGCTAATTCAACCTCTTTGTTTAGCTGAATGCCAAAAACTTGCATCAGAAATTCACAAGCATACCTCAAAGGGAACGGGATAACCCGTGGACTTGTGTGATGGCAAACTACAAGGCCCCAAAGCTTCCTTCCTTTCTGCGGTTGTTGAAGCCCATTGCCTTCACTGTCATCTCCGTTCTCATTTATCGTCACTGACATCGCCAGAGATGCAATAGAACCCATGTTGGCCATGTACTGCGCATGGCAGCCATGAGGTGCCCGCAGAGTGGAGCCACACAAGCTCAAAGGCCGACGCAACCGTTTGTCTTGTATTACCTTCACAGGAGGGGCACAACAATCGCAAATCATTCTCACTCTGTTCTTCATGAATAAAAACCTGGAAGCCTGGGGAATATCAGTGGCAGGATAATGCAGACCCAAATAAGGCTCCAGATCAGGTCTTCTCACCTCTGCAACTACCTCACCGTGTTCATCTTCGTGAAATCGATATGCCATCACACGATCATACCCAGTAAGCTCCCGCACCTCCTGCACCACAGTGTCACACAACAACCGAATATCTCCACCAGGGAGAGACTGTAAGCGAGAAATGGCCTTGGCAGACAACTTGTATGACTGCAGTGCACCAGCGGCAGATACAGGCACATCGGGAGGTGTCACTGGCTCAAAGTCTATGACCAACCCTGCATCTATTCTGTTAAGAATGGCATAGAAGGGCTTACCAGAGCTATTGCAACGGACAAATAGTGGGTTCAGAAGATGCACGTCCGCGAAGGTGACCGCTTTCTGCAGGGCAGCGGCACTTGCAGGCCTAAAAAGTGTCCGGGCATCCATACCAATTATCATAAGCCCCCCGACACTGCCACTGCCACCCCCCTCTTCCTTCTGCCCCCCGATGCTCGGCACCGCATGGGCACCACTCACAACATCCAGCATCTCAGGGGCATTTTCACTGTACCCCACCACTGCAAAGCTCTCCTCCTCCACCGCAAGCATACACCCAAATGGCTGAATCAGCGTCCCCCTCTGCAGCCCTTGAAGGTATGCATTGACTGTCTCAGACGGAACGCTGCTGCTCTCTCCAGATATATCGATCGATTTTGTGTAGTCAAACGAATGCACAGACTCCTCAAATTCTACCTGGAGCTTCGCATCCACTGGTGTCTGGGCAATTACCCTTGCACTGTGTTTCGATGATCTGCCCACAGACCCGCTGGAAGTAGAATGCATTGCCCCTCTTGGACGAGTAGTAGTAGACATCTTATTGCTCAAGCCTACAATACTTAGCCCTGTGCCTAGTTATAGATCTTATTTTGCATTTATGGGCACTCTCAGGAATGAATTTCTTATGCATTCATGGGCACTCTCAGGAATGAATTTCTTTTGCATTCATGGGCACTCCCAGGAATGAATTTAAGATACAAGCAATAACCTGAAACCCGTTCTTCTTGTCCTTTTTCTTCCCTGCGCGGGGTGTCAGTGGACCAATACTTATTACGCCCAAAAGTACCGAGAATCTACTGCACCGCCACCTGGCCGGGTCAGCAAAACCAGCACAATCCCAAATGCTTAAATGCACGGCATCATCCGTGATGGTGATGGAGATGTTTCCAAATAATACAATCAAATGACCGGCCCCTGCCACCTCCACTACCAATGGAATTTTATTTCATGTGGTTCCCTTCAGATCGCACCCCACAATGCTTAAAACACGCTAAGCCGTCATAGCATCGTAACCAGCTTGAGAGTAATTATGTCTGGTTTGCCAGCGGGAGAATGAACATATTCTAAATTTGTGATGTGTCATAAGGAATTACAAGTTGTCAATGATTATATTCCACATCATTTCATCTAGAATAACATCAAATTAGATGGTGTGGAATTTAATATATCCAACGTTAAATGTTTATTTACCAAGCTATTCATTACATAAAATAATTAAAAATTATTACCAAAGTTATTCATTACCTAAAATAATCAATAAAAATTAACTATATATATGGTTGTAAATAGAATTTAGAAATTAAATATATATATAGTTCAAGGTTTAGGGTTTTGTTGTTTTACCTGTTTCGAGGGGTATGACTTTGTTGTTGTTGTTAAATGCTCTCCAAGGTCGGAGGTTTACATATGCCGATGTTGTTATTCGTTCCGCATCACCGAGGGTTTACAAATACATTGGTCATTGTTTCATTCTCGTGGCCTATTGTTTGGGAAGGAGCCACTACCAAATTCTAGCCAGTTGGAGGTCATAAGTAAATTTACAAATACATGTGTTTTTATGGTTTTTTTTTAATTGTGTTTGTATATGTTTGCCATTTTACTAATTTTTTC
Source organism: Pinus taeda (assembly GCA_000404065.3). Lineage (NCBI taxonomy): Eukaryota > Viridiplantae > Streptophyta > Pinopsida > Pinales > Pinaceae > Pinus > Pinus taeda. The sequence continues at coordinate 308,478 of APFE031714338.1, forward strand.
ATGTTTTACAAGTTTTGGTTGTAGATCTGGCGAGGCATGGAGGATGTTTGGACATGGATTTTGTGTCTATCTGGTAGGATTTTCCTACCAGCCAGTACCACTGTGTTTTTCAACGCCTAAACTTTTATGTTTTTCAACACCTGAACTTGTTGTTGGGATTTTTGTTATTTTTGCTCTTGTTGCACTGTTGTGTTTTTGAACACTTGATTCCACTGGGAGTTTCAGTCATGTTGCGTAATTACATATAATAGATAACTAATTTATATGGTTCTATAACTAATTGAAGTCTACATATTGGCATTTCACCTTTCCTTCATTTTGATTTCACCACTCCACCGAGCTGCTCATTCGGTCAATCTCCTGTTGCATTGGAGGGTTTTGCAGGTTTTGTTGCCAACCCTATCTCTACCAGGGTTTCAAGCTCTTTTCCCATATGAGCTCACGGGTTGGTGCCCATGCTTAGCTATATGTTTATTCTACCTCCCTTTATTTTTTTTTGTTATTTCTCCAAGGTTTATACAGTTAATTTGCCCCATTTTTCCCATAGGTAAGGACAGATTTCTACTTGTTTTTCCTATTGCATTGGAGGGTTTTGCAGGTTCTATTGCCAACCTATCTCTACCAGGGTTTCAAGCTCTTTTCCCAAATGAGCTCACGGGTTGGTGCCCATGCTTAGCCATATGTTTATTCTACCTCCCTTTATTTTATTTTTGTTCTTGCTCCAGGGTTTTTATAGTTAATTTACCCCATTTTTCCCATAGGTAAGGACAGATTTCTACTTGTTTTTCTGGTTGGGTGGACTAACAGTAATGTTTGTCTCACAAGTGTAGAATCCCTCTATTTTCAGCGTTTCCCTTCAATTTGATGATGGTCTTTGAATCTTGATACTTGACACTTCACATTTTATGTAGATTCTTGAGTGTTAAATTTTTAGTGTATTGTTGTCAAAAGGCTCCATAGCTGAGGTATTCGTCATTGTCAATTTTCTTATATTCCTTAGAGGGATTTGCATCTTTGGCTTCTCAATAATTTCTAGTAAATGAATACTCTCTAATTGTTACCTCGATCATCTGGAATCTAAAAACCTTTGCTACTTAAGTTGTGCCTTTATGCATTTTACTAAAGCATTTGAAGTCATAAAAATACTAATATACCACTCATGAAATCCTATCAGAATCCACTGTACTTTTTTAATTAAAGAAAATGAAAAAAGATAGCATCACAAAGTGATTAAATACAAGGTGTGCATAGAGAGCTCCATTAATTAAATCGTGTATTCATTGCCTTCATTACTGCAAGATAATTCAGCGACACAATTAATTGCAATAAATGTTATGTGTTGTTTCATCATGAAGTATTGCTACAATTTGATGAAATGTAAACTAAAAATGTTGTCATTGTGTATTTATGGTTGGGCATGATGTTATATGTAATTGCAGCGCTAGTCATAATACAATGTTACAAGGTGTGAGTCTGTGATAATATGCAAAGATTTCACATTGCAGAGATTTCACATTCAGAGGTTTCACTTGTGTATTGTTGTTTCATTCCTTTGTGGCGTCTACTTTATGGAGAAATCTTGATTTTATGTCATTTTGGAAATGGTTTTGGTTCTGGTCATATTTATTTTGTTGTCTTATTGAGATTATATCAGATGGATCTAAGTTGTCCTTTTGTAAATTGACATCTTGAGGAGCTTCTTTATTGTAATGTCTCCATATTTGTTGATGTATTGAATGTTGGTTTATAAGGGAAATTCAATGTCGAGAGTGCATTGCCTATTTGTATTCTATTTTAATTGGAAGTGCATTGATTTATAAAGGTAAACTAATGCTCATAATGGGTTGGCCTACCGGCCCATTTGCATTGTATATTCATTTATAAGAGTCATTCAATGTCCATAGTTGACAGAATTGGAGGTAAGATTTGTAAGAGTAACTTTGCATTGTGTTTGGATTCGAAGTAAATTGGGTTATAAGGGAAATTCAATGTCGAGAGTGCATTACCCATTTGTATTATGTTTTAATTGGAGGTATTTTGTGCATAATGTGTTGTTTCATCATGAAGTATTCCTACAATCTGATGAAATGTGAATTAAAAATGTTCTCATTGTGTATTTATGGTTGGGCATGATGTTGTATGTAATTGTAGTGCTAGGCATAATACATTGTTACAAGGTGTGAGTCTGTGATAATATGCAGAGATTTCATACTGCAAATATTTCACATTCAGAGGTTTCACTTATGTATTGTTGTTTCATTCCTTTGTGGAATCGTGTTTGTGGAGAAATCTGGATTTTATGTCATTTTGGAAATGGTTTTGGTTCTGGTCAGATTTAGTTTGTTGTCTTATTAAGTTGATAGTAGATGGATCGAAGTTGTCCTTTTGAAAATTGCCATCTTGAGGAGCTTCTCTATTGCTCTGTCTTCATATTTATTGATGTATTGAATGTTGGTTTATAAGGGAAATTCAATGCCTATAGTGCATTGCCTATATGTATTGTGTTTTAATTGGAAGAGCATTGATTTAAAAAGGTAAATTGATGCTCATAGTATGCTAGCCTACCAGCCCATTTGCAATGTATATTCATTTATAGGAGTCATTCAATGTCCATAGTTGGCAGAATTGGAGGTAAATTGATTTGCAAGAGCAACTTTGCATTGTGTTTGGATTCGAAGGAAATGAGGTTATAAGGGAAATTCAATGTCAAAAGTGCATTACCCATTTGTATTATGTTTTAATTGGAGGTATTATGTACATTATGTGTTGTTTCATCATGAAGTATTGCTACAATCTAATGAAATGTAAACTAAAAATGTTGTCATTGTGTATTTATGGTTGGGCATGATGTTATATGTAATTGTAGCACTAGGCATAATACATTGTTACAAGGTGTGAGCCTGTGATAATATGCAGAGATTTCACATTCAGAGGTTTCACTTGTGTATTGTTGTTTAATTCCTTTGTGGCATCTGCTTTGTGGAGAAATCTTGATTTTATGTCGTTTTGGAAATGGTTTTGGTTCTGTTCAGATTAGTCTTTTGTCTTATCAAGATTATATCAGCTGGATCTAAGTTGTCCTTTTGTAAATTGACATCTTGAGGAGCTTCTTTATTGCATTGTCTCCATATTTGTTGATGTATTTAATGTTGGTTTATAACGGAAATTCAATGTCGAGAGTGCATTGCCCATTTGTATTGTGTTTCCTTTGGAAGTGCATTGGTTTAAAAAGGTAAACTAATGCTCATAGTGGGTTGGCCTACTAGCCCATTTGCATTGTATATTCATTTATAAGAGTCATTCAATGTCCATAGTTAACAGAATTGGAGGTAAATTGATTTGTAAGAGTAACGTTGCATTGTGTTTGGATTCGAAGTAAACTGGGTTATAAGGGAAATTCAATGTCGAGAGTGCATTACCCATTTGTATTATGTTTTAATTGGAGGTATTTTACGCATTATGTGTTGTTTCATCATGAAGTATTGCTACAATATGATGAAATGTAAACTAAAAATGTTCTCATTGTGTATTTATGGTTGGGCATGATGTTATATGTAATTGTAGCGGTAGGCATAATACATTGTTACAAGGTATGAATCTGTGATAATATGCAGAGATTTCATATTGTAGAGATTTCACATTCAGAGGTTTCACTTGTGTATTTTTGTTTCATTCCTTTGTGGTATCGTGTTTGTGGATAAATCTGGAATTTATGTCATTTTGGAAATGGTTTTGGTTCTGGTCAGATTTAGTTTGTTGTCTTATTGAGTTGATATCAGATGGATCTAAGTTGTCCTTTTGAAAATTGCCATCTTGAGGAGCTTCATTATTGCTCTGTCTCCATATTTATTGATGTATGGAATGTTGGTTTATAAGGAAAATTCAATGCTCGGAGTGCATTGCCTATCTGTATTGTGTAGAATTGATTTAAAAAGGTAAATTGATGCTCATAGTGGGCTAGCCTACCAGCCCATTTGCATTGTATATTCATTTATAAGAGTCATTCAATGTCCATAGTTGACCGAATTGGAGGTAAATTGATTTGCAAGAGCAACTTTGCATTGTGTTTGGATTTGAAGTTAATTGGGTTATAAGGGAAATTCAATGTCGAGAGTGCATTACCCATTTGTATTATGTTTTAATTGGAGGTATTATGTACATTATGTGTTGTTTCACCATGAAGTATTGCTACAATCTAATGAAATGTAAACTAAAAATGTTGTCATTGTGTTTTTATGGTTGGGCATGATGTTATATGTAATTGTAGCGCTAGGCATAATACATGTTATAAGGGGTGAGTCTGTGATAATGTGCAGAGATTTCGCATTGCAGAGATTTCACATTCAGAGGTTTCACTTGTGTATTGTTGTTTCATTCCTTTGTGGCATCGTGTTTGTGGAGAAATCTGGATTTTATGTCATTTTGGAAATGGTTTTGGCTCTGGTCAGATTTAGTCTGTTGTCTTATTGAGTTGATATCAGATGGATTTAAGTTGTCCTTTTGAAAATTTTCATCTTGAGAAGCTTCTTTATTGATTTGTCTCCATATTTGTTGATGTATTGAATAATGATTTATAAGGGAAATTCAATGGCCAGAGTGCATTGTCCATTTGTATTGTGTTTTAATTGGAAGTGCATTGATTTAAAAGGTAAACTGATGCTCATAGAAATCTGGTTCACTGTTTTATGGAATTTTCATATTAAAATAAGTGACTTGTTCAAGATTTCGTTATTCACTCGTTTGTCATCATATTTACAACTCTATTATAAATGTTTTGTAAATCATTTGGTGTGTAGAGGCATAACAAAAAATCCTATTTGCATTCTCAAGTAAGATTTCTACATTATAATAGACTATAGATGTTCCATCTAAAATGGATTTTGGTTATAATGCCGCAAACAGTATGAAATAAAACAACCTAGGTTGTAAGCCAAAATCTTTCTGTGACAAGAAAAAGATACAATCCATCCAAAATCCACATCATAATGTGGTTACAACCTAAAACATATGACACCCCTATTCTTTATGGCCCTGAGAATCCCGAGTGACAAAACTCCCCGAGTTACCTTCTTGAGCCAGGTAGGTTGGCCTACCTAAAAAGGGTTGATTAGGAAATGGTTGATTGCTGCCATATGATTGAGTCCAATTTGCACCTTCCAACCATGGAGGAATTGAGTACCCATACCTCACATTTGCAGTACTAACACCTGCATTAAGTGGAGGTATGTAATGAGCATCCATAGAATTGACACCTCCTCTGGTATGAATAAGACAAGTGGGTAAACCCTCAGTTTGATAGTGAGGCACTTGAATGTTTATGAGGTCTTGGAATAATGGTGTATTATCTGCAATATTGTCCAATTAGTTTGAAATAATCCTGGTTTCATCAGCTATGCTTGCATCATTGTCAACCATACTGATCATCCCTTGTTCATTTTCAAGCATTGTTGTGTCTTTCTTGTTTACTTTTCCTGTCTTGCCATTTGTTTTTGTTGGTCCTTAACTTTCCTTGCTTTATCTCTTTCAAGCCTTTCATCTACTCAACTTTGTACTACAACAATCCTTGTTGCCTTCTTCTCCTTAACTAGATCCTTCTTTTCAGACTCAACTAATAGGTTTATATAGTCTTCTGAGGTGAGTAACTATGAACTTCGGCCCAAACGAAGACTACCCAATGTACCTTGCTTTTTTTTCATTGATACTCTCTCTACTGGTAACTTTAGGAACCTACCAAGTATCTTCTCCACCCCTCCCACCTACATGTAATTGCTTGGTACTTCCTTTTCAGTATCTGAGACAACTGATTGAACTCTTTCAATTTCTTCATTTGATGCCTCATTATGTGCTTCATATTCTTCCATTGATCTGTTGTCCACAAAAAAATGAACAATTTCACCGTTCAAATCTGCTGATTTTGAGGGCATGTTCATGCTTTGTTCATTGGTTGTTGAGACACTATGTTCATTCATATTAACCGTTGCTTCTGCCAGCCATGATGGTGGGGTTACTTGGCTTCGAAATGTCAATTGGTCATTCTCAACTGCATGTTCAACAATGTCATTAACAATATCAACAATAGGATTTTCGTGCTCTTGAGTTGGTGGAACGATCTCCATGTTACTGCGAATTTGTTCATGATTATATTGTGTTTCACATACAGTTTCATCATCTTCATCATATAAGTGTCCTTGAGAGAGGGAAATCATATTACCAGCTACAACCACATCATCTTGGTCATCTACTTCTTGTAGTTCAACACATGTTTGAACATGCCCTTCTTCCCAACCATCCACATGAAATCCCTGGCTACAACCAGTATCATGCATAAGAGCATCATAATTTAGTGGCCAGATTCCTGTCCTCCTAAAGCCAACCTTGATATTTGATGGTGTGATCCAGGTGGATGTTGGTGGCCACCCACCTATCCCACTTGGACCTCCACAACTGTCTCTTTCAGTTTTTCAGTTTTTGTAATTGTAGCACAATTTACTATTTTTCGCAATTTTTCGGGTCCTGAACTTCCGGAGCCGTTTTGAGGCCCTAAACGACGTTTTTTGGGAAATCTGGGAGCAACATGGGCCTATGGATTGATGTTGCTCTTCCCAAAGTTGTAGTGCTTGGACAGATCTTTCTAACGAGCTATTGTATGCGTCAAACGGAGATCGTATGCCAAAGTTACGACCCCGAGAAATTGATGTACCAATTTACCCAAATGGGGCCCACAATTTGGTGTTTCATCTTCTAGGGTTAGGTTTTGGGATGTTAAGGGTTCTCCATTGTTTCTTAACAATAAATAGGCCTTCGAGCCTCATTGTAACACAATTCAAAGGCATGTAGCCGCCACATCTCTTCTCAGAGATAAGCTACCACCGCCCTAGCTGGTTTATTTCCATTCTGTTTGTAAGCATATTTTAGTATTTTACATTAATGAAATGAAGTATTATTTCTGCTACATCTCTGTGTTTATGGTTATCTCTGTAATTTGTTGCGTTCCTGTTTAAATCCAGAGCAGTGGTATCAGAGCGGTCTGCTTTTCTTCTCTGTTTTTCTTTGCATGTCCGCAGCGAGGTCGGGATATAAGGAATTAGGGATTGAACTGGTCGACCCTTTGCAAGACCATCCCCGCAAATCCTGACGGCCTCCCATGGCGGATGAAAAGAAAGATGAGGGGGCAGGAGATCCTATCAAAATCTTGCTCGAAGAAGCCCTCGAGCGACAAAGGAATGTGGTGACAGATAGTTTTGCCCAGATCCTTCAGCAGCTACCCAGAGGCAATGCATAGGCTTCCAGCAGCTCCTCTGGAAACGACATGCCCTTTAACGTACAAGTTAATTTGGAAATCCCCATCTTCGAGGGTCAAATAGATGTAGATGTCGTAGATAAATGGTTAAATCTGTTAGAGGGTTATTTTTTCTGTTCATGATTTTTCCAGTCGAGAAAAGATTATTTTCGCTCTTCTCAAAGCAGCCCCCCACGTCAAGGACTGGTGGGAAACCTACTGCGAGCTGAAGGATGAAAGTACAGGCTCCCTATTTTCAGCCACACCCACTTGGTATTCATTCTGGGATGCCATCAAGGAGCAGTACTACCTTGTCCAAAGCTATGAGGACAAATACATAAAGTGGATCACGCTGTGGCAGGGAAGGGACCAAGATGTGCCAAAGTTCACAAACATTTTTCATACCCTTCGCACACAGTTGGGTATCGAAGATTATGATCTACATCTGGTACTCAAATACCACAACTGCCTACACAAATACATCCAGGAAGAGATGGAGTTCCTGAACATCTCCTCACTCGGCACAGCGTACCGATACGCTGTCAAAATCGAGCAAAAGTTCAAACAGAAGAAGTCAGACTTTGGATATGCAAATTCGAAGCCCAAAGGACAAAGCCAAGGCAGGGTGACCCAAGACAACCCGTCAAAGCTGCAAGAAAAGAACAACACCACGAAGTCGAAGAAGGACACAGGAAAGTGGTGTGAGTTCCACAAGATTCCCACTCATAACACAAGGAGTGTCAGACCAAGCAGTCGCTAGTGGCTGAGTTGAAGGCTTCTGAATCAGATGCATGTTCTAACCCTGAGCCAGAACCCGACAAGGGGAATGGCAAAGGGAAGCAGATCATTAATACAGAGCCCAATGCCACTGTTGCCACCGCCAAGATCCAGAAGAATGAACCCAAAGATCCAGAGGAGGGGGAGTGTCTTTTCCACTCACAAGTGTGGATGAAGGTTTGGTCGCTGCAATTCATTGTCGATAGTGGCAGCCAAAAGAACCTCATTTCAGCAGAGGTCGTGAAGCGGTTGGGCCTACCGACTACACCACACCCGCAGTCGTACAATATCAGGTGGCTTCATGAAGGACGAGATCTCAAAGTTCGCCAGCAGTGCCACCTTCCTTACAGCATCAAACCCTTCACAGACAAGGTATGGTGTGCTGTTACACCTCTGGATGTTTGTGATGTACTATTAGGCCAGCCATACTTGTGGAGGTGACATGTTGTGTATGAGTCAAGGCCTCGCGCTGTCATTATTTCTTTGAATAATTCATTATACAGGATACCATAGGTAACCCCACCTACTACCACCTCTTTGATCACTGCTAAGAAAGGCAACAAGCTCATCTCATATACTAGGAAATTCATTTTCTGTCTAGTTCGCTCCCAAAGTAAGGGAAATATTTCCACCACATCCATGACCCTCGTGAAGGGTTCCTCCATGTAACAGCAACAACAAAGGGATACGGTCATGATAGAAACACAGGAACAACTTCTCCTCACCCATAGCGGTACCACACAAGCTTCAGTTGGGCAAAAAAGTCTGGTTGCATCTGCAGAAAGAACGCCTTACAAGAGCTCATCAGAAACTTAGACCACTCCGACATGGTCCTTACACCAGTACCAAGGCCACAGGAAACAATGCTTTGAAGCATAGCATTCCCCCATTCCTTCGATTGCACCGAGTGTTCAATGTGTATCGCCCTCAACCATGCTTCCCACCATTACTGGACACATCAGAGATTGTAGAACAACTCACCAGAGACCCAGCTTAGCAGAAGCTTCCTCATCTCAGGGAGAAACTCAACACAATGGGGATCATTGCTTCTTAAGGGGGGAGGAATGATCCAGCTGGATGTTGGTGGTCTACAACTGTCTCTTTCAGTTTTCCAGTTTCCGTAATTGTAGCACAATTTACTATTTTTAGCAGTTTTCAGGTCCTAAACTTCCGGAGCCGTTTTGAGGCCCTAAACGAAGTTTTTTGGTAAATTTGGGAGCAAAATGGATCTATGGATCGATGTTTCTCTTCTCGAAGTTGTATTGCTTGGACAGATCTTTCTAATGAGCTATTGTACGCTTCAAACAGAGAACGTATGCCAAAGTTACGACCCCGAGAAATTGATGTACCAATTTACCCAAACGGGGCCCACAGTTTGGCGTTTCATCTTCTAGGGTTAGGTTTTGGGATGTTAAGAGTTTTCCATTGTTTCTCAACAATAAATAAGCTTTCAAGCTTCATTGTAACACAGTTCAGAGGTATGTAGCCGCCACATCTCTTCTCATAGATAAGCTACCATCGCCCTAGCTAGTTTATTTCCATTCCGTTTGTAAGCATATTTCAGTATTTTACATTAATGAAATGAAGTATTATTTCCACTACATCTCTGTGTTCATGGTTATCTTTGTAATTTGTTGTGTTCCTATTTAAATCCGGATCATGGTGTCAGAGCCCTTTTAAAAGCTTTACTTGCAAGCTCTTCTAGCTCGAACCTTTTCACCTCAACCCCGGATTCTTTGCCATCCATGCAACACGCTCTGACATGCAATAAATCTTGAAAGGGCCAAACACAATAACATCAATATGAGTGGTATGAGCGGGCAATGTCAACATGTCGGTGCCTAAATTGTTTGCTTCCTCAATTGTTTGTACGGCCATGTGGCTCCCATGGCCATCTAATATCAATAAGTGTCTGTTATTATGTGAGAAGCCACCTGATACCGATGCAGCAAAGTGAAAAAGCCAACTTAAAAATAGTTCTTTAGTCAGCTATGCATGGGGATGTGCAACCATGCATGCACCTGGTTCACAGTTTTTCATATAGTTTTTTCAGTTGATTTTTACCTTTGAATAGATAAAATATTGGGATTGAAGTACCAATTGCATTGACACAACATAAAATAGTTATCCACTCCCTACTCTTAGGAAAAATATTTGGCACATTTAGGCTCCCTCTCTTGGCAATTACCCGCATACCAAAATTCCTTCCTGCTTGTAAACCTGTTTCATCACAGTTCCATATATGGTCTACTCCATAAGAATGTTTATTGTAAGCACTATAAAGAGTGTCATAGAACCTGTGCACAACTACAGGGCGCAAATTTAATGCTTTGTCTCTGTCAAGGCCCTCAGCAATACACAATACAAGGTTTGGATGCCTTTTTTAAAACCCAAACCACCATGATTTACCAGGAAACTCATCTTTGAATGGGTTTGGCCTCCCTTGACAGATTTGAGCAATTGTGGATTTGAGTTGTATCAACTCTAGCCCATGTCCCAATTGGGCCATCTCTTTACACCACTCAACCACTTCAAGCTCCTCCTCATCAGTCATAACTGTAAGAGGCCCTCTACGTTTGGTATGAGTCAATCCATTTATCCAATAATGTATTCATGAGGGAGGAATACCAAGTTTTTTTGCAGATGCCCGAACTGAGTATCCATTAAACTCTATGTCATCAATTGCAACTAACATTTCTTCTTTTTTCCATCCTCCTATAGCACTGATCTTTTTAGTTGAACTTGCCCCTTGGACTGTTGTTGATGGTGATTTTGTGGGTGATGGTGTGAGAACATCAGCTTCAGCCGCATGGCCATCCTCAACAACGTTCCTTGGGGCATTGTTGGCATTGACATCACCTGTCCTATCCTCATCTGACGATGGGCATCGCAGCTGGGCACCCCTTGTCACTCTCCTACCACTTCCCCTTGTATAAGAAACATAACTAACTCTTGCCATTAATCTAACAACCTGCAGAATTATTGCATGCATTTAATTAAGAATATTTGTAAATTATGCTTTCATACAAGGAAAAAATACTTCTGCTTTATTACAGGAAATTATCAACATGTATGTTAATATCCTTGAAAAATCAAAACTACAGAATCATTTTATTGTATATCTTCAAAATTATCAGCGATTGTTGTTTTGATAACTTGTCTTTACACTTGAAATACCATGACTGTATTTGTACTTCGAAAACTACTATCGGTTTTTGCCTTCTTCTGGTACTATGAGAAGATCTGGTAGTTACTATTGTTTGAATTAATTTGTTTAGAGTCATGTTTGTTATCGCAATTGCATTCATCCATGGCCCACATTGTCTCACCAAGTGGAATTGCATTGTCGATCATGTAGTTCAAGTAGGGTTTTCCTTATGTTGCTTTCAAGTTGAAAATAACTTTTGAGTAATAAGAAACTTCTACTATGTTAGTATCCTTGAAAAATCAAAACAGCAGAATCATTTTGTTGTATGTCTTCAAAATTATTAGTGATTGTTGCTTTGATAACTTGTCTTTACACTTAAAATACCATGACTGTGTTTGTACTTGGAAAAATATTGTCGGTTTCCGCCTTCTTCTGGTACTATGAGAAGATCTGGTAGTTATTGTTGTTTGGATTAATTTGTTTAGAATCCTGTTTATTCTCGCAATTGAATTCATTCATGGCCCCCATTGTCTCACCAAGTGGACTTGCATTGTCAATAATGTAGTTCAAGTAGGGTTTGCCTAATGTTGGTTTCAAGTTGAAAAGAACTTTTGAGTAATAATAAACTTCCATTGTAGTAGAAGTTTCTCCTGCAAGATTTGATCCAGGATTGCTAGTGTCAATATTGCAAGCTTGTCTTGGCATTTTCATATATTATAGCCTCTGCCAATAACAATGGTCTGAGTTACCATAACCGACCTGAGAACATATTGAAGGGATTGGTTGTTTGTCTACAAAGTAATGAAATCTAAGATGAGGTCAACATTTGGTATTATCTAGGATGCACTGATGGGAGTGGGCTCATGTGTTTGGTAGGATGTATTTGAGAGTTGTACTGTTGGAAGATCCTGTATTTCAAGTAGTGTTTGCCTTGTGTTTCTTTCAAGTTGAAAAGAACTTTTGAGTAATAAGAAACTTCTACTATGTTAGTATCCTTGAAAAATCAAATATACATAATCATTTTGTTGTATGTCTTCAAAATTATCAGTGATTGTTGTTTTGATAACTTGTCTTTATACTTAAAATACCATGACTGTATTTGTACTTGAAAAACTATTGTCGGTTTCCACCTTCTTCTAGTACTATGAGAAGATCTGGTAGTTAATGTTGTTTGAATTAATTTGTTTAGACTCCTGCTTGTTATCACAATTGTATTTATTCATGGCCCTTGTTGTCTCACCAAGTGGACTTACATTGTCAATCATGTAGTTCAAGTAGGGTTTCCCTTATGTTGCTTTCAAGTTGAAAAAAACTTTTGAGTAACAAGAAACTTCCATTGTAGTAGAAGTTTCTCTTGCAAGATTTGATCTAGGATTGCTAGTTTCAATATTGCAGGCTTGTCTTGGTGTTTTCATATATTTTAGCCTTTGCGAACAACAATGGTCTGAGTTACCATAGCCAACTTGAGAACATATTGAAGGGATTGGTTGTTTTCCTACAAAGCAATGAACTCTAAGATGAGGTCAACATTTGGTATTCTCAAGGATGCACTGATGGGAGTGGGCTCATGTGTTTGGTAGGATGTATTTGAGAGTTGTACTGTTGGAGGATCATGTAGTTCAAGTAGTGTTTGCCTTATGTTGTTTTCAAGTTGAAAAGAACTTTTGAGTAATAAGAAACTTATATTATGTTATTATCCTTGAAAAATCAAATATACAGAATCATTTTGTTGTATGTCTTCAAAATTATCAGTGGTTATTGTTTTGATAACTTGTCTTTACACTTAAAATACCATGACTGTATTTGCACTTGGAAGACTATTGTTGATTTCCACCTTCTTCTGGTACTATGATAAGATCTGGTAGTTACTGTTGTTTGAATTAATTTGTTTAGACTCTTATTTTTTATTGCAATTGAATTCATTCACGGCCCCCGTTGTCTCACCAAGTTGACTTGAATAATGCCTTCTAGGTATGTTCTAGGTCTATTCTTTGATCCTCAAGAAGACTCTTTGCGAGTTCACAAAATACATAAAGAGACTCTTTGTTGTTACTAACTCCTTGATTAGGATTTCGGCTTTCATGCCCAACATTTGATTTAATGTCTCAAGGAACTTGGTCCTGGGAATGCTTATGATTTTTGAAGAAATGAAGCCAAAGCAAGACTTCTCCTTGATTAGGATTTTAGCTGTCATGCCCAACATTTGATTTAATGTCTCAAGGAGCTTGGTCCTAGGAATGCTTATGATTTTTGAAGAAATGAAGCCAAAGCAGGACTTCTCCTTGATTAGGATTTTGGATTTCATGCCCAACATTTGATTTAATATCTCAAGGAGCTTGGTCTTGGGAATGCTTATGATTTTTTGAAGAAATGAAGCCAAAGCAGGACTTCTTTTCAGAAGATTAGACCTTTTTTTAATCAGTTCCTTATGAGTTGTTCCTATTCATTTAGGGGCATTGTTGAGCTTTTTTATGAAAACAATGTGGGTTTTTACTGGGTCCCTAAAGGCTATCAGTAAGGTAGAAAGGTAAGAACATTGTATCATGCCTGCCATGTAATTGAATGAATTTGCTCGGGTCTCTAATTGTACTAGGTTTGTTTACAAGGAAGTTCCAATTGCCAGTTATAAGAGTGCTTTGATTAACAACATGTTTCTAATGCTTCGACGTCTGTATTTTATATTGGATCCTCATCAATGTGTGTACCAACGAATAGCTCTCAATCTCACTTTCAATGAAGTGTATAGTTCCCAAGGGAGCTTCTATCCATAGGATTTAGTTATGGCAACCAAGTGTCTTCACCAACAGTGTGATGTCAGAGTGAGAGGCCCGAGTGCTTCTTCTAATGAGGATTCTTTTAGTGCATAAGTGGATGATAGAGATCCTATGGGTATTGTGGATTATTACAAATATGTGATGGAGATATATGATTTTCAATTGACTAAGAAATGGCTTGCAAAGATGAGTTGTTCGAAGACAGAGATTGAAGGAGTGTAGATATACATGAGGAAAATACTTTCGTTAGATACCTTAGTTGCTTAAAGTCTAGATAAAATCTTTTGTGTGAGGGATGATTGACTGCCTTAGCGTAGAAGTTTCTCCTGCAATATTTGATCCAGGATTCCTAGTGTCTAAGTTACCATAACCAACCTGAGAACATATTGAAGGGAATGATGAGCAAATTAATTGACCAAGTTCAATATAATTGTAATACTTTAGAATTTTTTGAGGAAGACATAACATTTCATTCAAATATTTAGCACAAGATTAATTTCTCATAGGTTATGTTCTTTTTCAAAATATAGAAAAATAGAAAAAAAATACATATTTTCATGAAAATGAAACTGTAAGAACTGAAATAAAAAACTGTGAGAAATGAAAATAGAATTGTAAGAAAAATGTGTTGTAATTGAAATAACTAACCTGGATATATTGTCAAATGTTCTGTGATGTTTTGTCTCCAAGGCTAGTGAATAGTTTGAAAGCATAACATGCAACTTCAACAGTGGTTGAACTTCTTTTTTTTTGCACTTGAATTTAATTGGTGGTAAGGATGGACATGGATTGCAATGGCTTCATTTTGAATGTGTGATATGGATTTAATTTGATGTGATCCAATGGTTGGGAATTTGTTATTTGTTGATCCATGTGCTTTGATCTGTTTTAATGAGAAATAGAATGGGTTGGGTGTCATTTATTGAACATGTGCTTTGATTTGTTTTAATGAAAAATAGAATGGTTCAGGTGTCATTTATTGAAGTTGTTGGGTTGGGTGTCATTTATTAAAGAAAGTGGGTTTAAATGTTATTGGGTTGGGTTGTCATTTATTGAACACAGGGGGTTTAAATGTTGAACAACACAACAGTTATGGCTGACATACATTCACTTTTATTATGTGCAGGCATGGATATTCATTTGG
>APFE031714338.1:331953-362857 GCA_000404065.3 Pinus taeda
GGGTGAGCGACGCGTGTCCTAGGTACGACGGTGAAACCGCCATTTTCCCGGGACATATTGTTCGAACGTTGGGGGCATCGCGATACGATTCTGCACCGTCGGATCTGAGGGCCCCGATCCAACGGTCGACGGTGAATGGTAAGTTGCAGGGGCGCGGCATGGGGAACCACTTTAATTTTTTGCGTTTTGTAAGGTTTTTTGGTGTATTTCGGACTTTGGAAAAGTGGGTTTTTTGGGGGAAAATGCGGATTTCGGCTATTTTATTTGGCCAAAGGCCAAACAAGTCCCGATTGGCACGTGGAGGGTTGTTATTGGCCCCAGGTGGACCAATAACTCCCTAGCAAAATTTAAAATATGGCTATAGTTAGCCAAGGGTCGGGGTATTTATTTTTTGGGGATTTTCCATGTATTTATATACTAGGGGAGGGAAAAGCTATACATAGGAGTTATCTAATAAGGTTAGTAGGTTAATATGATTGTGGGGGATGGGTTTGTATGATTTAGGCTAAGTTTTATAGAGTGAAAACTTAGGCGAGGGGGGAAGGAAAGGATGACAAATGGTGAGGTTTAGGAAACTTTGGCAAAATGGAATAAAGACTTTTTACACAAGAAATGTGGCTTGTTTTTCCTAGGTAAAACATCTTTTCACTTAGTTTTGCTATGGGATGAAGTGGATTAAGGGTAATGAGCAGATCTTATTTCCCTTGGGGGGAATGTTAGTGAGTGTTTATTGGGAAAATGGGGAGGGGAATTAGTCATGCTCCATTTGTTTTGTAGCCACCTTGCCATGGTACATTATAATTTTATGAGATGGCAACTTATTCCAGAGGAGTAAATTGCCCACAAACCATGCCTCTATACCATCAAAACTGCCTACCCAACCTAGTATACCTAACATTTTCTCTTCATTTTCATTGAGCGCATTTGAACTAGCAAACCCTGATTCTTCTCTTTTCTTTTAGCTGCCCTCCTATCTAAGTCTACCCTTATTTCTTCCAGGGCTCAGATTAAGCTGTTGAGACCCTTTGCTTCTCTACCTGACTACTTGCCTGCCAAGCTTAAACTGTTTGTGCAGACCTTTATTGTCTACTCTAAGACAAGTAAATTCAAACATGATCTAGCCAGGATTAGGCTGTTTGGCTAATCATCAATTGTGACAAGAGTCAACTACCTATACATAGTGAATTTCTTCAAAATATGGAACCTTTGCAGTATAAAAAGGATGAACATATTGGGCACTTCCCCAGTCAATCATGAAACATGAAACCTATTGGTATAGGAAGCTAACACCAAGCAACCTTTCTTCCAGTGCCTCTCTGTCATCCATGCTTATCCTAGCATGTTGTGGATCACATTGTTTTCATTCCGTTGATGTATCTCTCAGCATTACATGTCCATAACGTAAACATAGGCATAGTATAAACACATAATATCAACTCATATCCACATGATATTGACCTCATAAATTTGTCAAGGTTACTCTTCCCACTTGATTCCGCATAAGACCAAGGACCTCTTTCATGCCTTTCACCTGCATAATCAATCATTCCTCCACAAAATGATCCTTGACAACCTTGTCAGACAATGACATATATAAATCATGGTCATGTCAAAACAACGACATACATACGTACATACATACATATATATATATATATATATATATACATACATAAATATATATATATATATATATACATGTAAACATATATAGGCATCAACATAATCATGATCACAACTTAGTTACCAAATAACATAAGGTTTAAGTTAAGAAAACTCCCTTTATCCGTTCACAGCATACACAACATTAAGAACAACAGTTCCCAACATAGCTAAGGCATCTGACACCTCAAATCTATTTACTTTACCTTTATTGATTACTTTCTCATGTTTGTATTGCCACCATCCATTTACCACAATGGACCCAACTATTCCAATTGACTATCATATCCTTGCCTTCAACTGCCGTTATACATGCATTGAGCTTCATTTGAAACTTACATCACTTGTTGGGTTTCATTCAGCTCTTCCCAAGCTCCATTAACTTTCCTCCTTCCCAATCGATTCCCAATACCCTAAAAACATAAAGGCAAGAACAAGAAACAGAAAAAAAGAAAACCATGAAAACCAATAACAATATGACACCACAAGAAAGGTGGTATGGCCATACACCAGATGTAATCAAAACCCATAAATCAAGCTTTAAAAAATCACAAAATATCGAAGGCACAAACTCCCAACAAACACCATGACTCAACCCCATGTGTTCCCAATGCTTCTAAGGAAAAGCTAAACCTGAGCCTTCTCTAATATTTCATGGTAGTCTCTTTTTCCATGCAATCCCCTGCCTCATATTGCCATAAACACATGACTATCAGTGCATAAGTAAATATAACAATATACCAGTTATCTTACCTTGTTGTGTTAAGCACGCTGCCTTGTAGCTGAACACATATGTGCCATCTCTCAAGGGACTCCAATTCCCTTGACAGATATATCTATAACTAAACACCAATTGTTATACATGTCCATGAATATAACACATATCCACATAATTTCATACAAATTAGGGTTAAGAAGACTTCTTGTGTGCAAAGCACTCATTCGTTTGGAATTGTGGTTCCAAACATAGCCTAGAGTAATTCTCACCCAATTCCTCTCTTTTACCCTTACCTTATTGCACTTGGATGTGACTATGCACTGTCACATCACCCAACTATTAGTTATATAAACAAATAAACTATTACCTTGTCACGTTAATGCCAATCATGCTTCCCTACAACTTCTCACACATGTCGATCACATGTTCCAATATCAAGACAACATATTTATCGATTTGAAAGCAACCTTTACTAAGTTTAACAACCATGTCATAAACAACAGTCAACTCACAGTCATTAGTCCTAATGCTACGACTAGCACCCAATTACACTCATGTACATATTAGTTGTCTCAACACATATTATGTTAGCACGATCATCTTAAAATAAGATCATTTCTTCATGCAATATTTCAGACACATACTCATATCATGCAATTAACCAAACATTCGAACAACTGCAAACATACCATGTTAAATAAATAAACTATATAACATAATCAAACACTCAACCATCCAATAGATGACATAATCAAACTAATACATTAATGTATATGAGGGGAGGTTATCTTGTCTCCATAATCAATCTGGATTAGCATGATATAACTTCACAACATATCAAATAAAATATAAATAAGGTCACGATGTCCATAACAATAAATAGCTAACATGTTCACATCTTGTTATGGCCTAAATCTACCTCAAGCTGAGAAAGGCA
This sequence comes from Pinus taeda, assembly GCA_000404065.3. Lineage (NCBI taxonomy): Eukaryota > Viridiplantae > Streptophyta > Pinopsida > Pinales > Pinaceae > Pinus > Pinus taeda. Next base: position 335,271 of record APFE031714338.1, read on the forward strand.
GGTTTAAGGTAACATCAAACCACGCTTAACCTGGTAGCTAGCCCTACAAGGTCGGGAGAGGGCTCTCTCCTTTTCAATCTTAGGAAAATATAGCAAATGAGGCTTGAGATGACTGATGTAAAGACTAATTTTAAGCTAGGTATATGCTCAGAGAAGCTTGATTGAGTTTTATGTAGGTTTGCTGGATCAAAAGTGAACGGAAGTTTTGGGTTCGAGGAATGAACTCAGCCTTGCAGAGATTTCTATGGGGTGAGGTAGGCAAATGCTTTAGTACACTAAAATAAGTGAAATGGAGAGTCTTAAGACTGGTGAAGAGTTGAAGGGGGTGTTAGTGTCGGTATCTTCATCCCTTTGTCAGAGATCAAATTCTCATGTTGCATTGCATGTTAGGTGTCCCGCTCAGTTAGCTACATTCAATTAGGAGCATGGATCATCTAACAGTAGTGGCTTGTTGTACATTGTCCCTCGTGTCTTTTACCTGCTGGCCCATTTTCATTCATCGAAATCATCTGCAGTCACTTTTTGTCTTCAAATTTGCAAAAGTCTTTTCTAGGGTTTTAGTTTCATTAAGTCTAGGGTTTCATCAAAAAGGTCTCCAAAATGTCCAATAACAGTCAGCAGGCACATGAGGAGGTTCCAGTACCAATAAAGTTCATAATCGAGTGCTCAGAGATGTATTTTTCCTCGGGAAAAATAGAGTATTTCAGGTTTTATTGTATAAATTCATGTAATTTTATTTCCTTCATATGTAAATCACTTCACCTGCAACCCTGGTCACTTTCTCTAGCCTCAGTAGCTCCAATCCCCTGCAAAGCAAACAAAACACAGTCATTCAGTTTATCACAAGCTCAAATAAAGTGAACAACTCAAAAAGAGAGTTAAAAAGTCAAGTCATATTCCAAACATTGTAAAAGTGGGTTTTTATGAACCAAAAATTAAAAGCTCCTTGTATATAATTGTTTCCCTCAAATCAAAAGCTCATTTGCACTCAAGCAACAAAGTGTGAGTAAGAGCAAAGCCGTGTTTGAGCAAAAGAAGAGAAATTGGGAGAAATTTCCCGAATTCAGAGGCACGGCGCACTGGGCAAGTGGCGCGGCGCACACAGCAGGCGTGGCGCATAGGGCCGCGATTTCTAGTGTAAAAGGGAACAGGTGCTGCGCGTTGGGTTTGAGGCACGACGCATAGAGTTGCCAAGCCTGAATTCTTCAACAACTCACTCCAAATCGCCCAAAATGCTTGGATCTTCCATTGTGCAAGTAGGTTGAGCCTTTATCACTGCTAGTATTATAGTTTTTCATACAATTTATGGTGGTTGTCTAAAAGAAAACCAAACCCTACCCTCTTGCCATTTCCCAAGAAACTGCTGCCTAGGGTTTGCATTGGTTATTGTGGCTGCCAAGAACATTCTCCCATTCTTTCACCTTTTCATCCCTTCACTCATTTTTCACCTTATTCCCATTCCCTAATTCCCATATTCTCAAAAAATCATCTACCCCTTATCCCCAAATCCCATTTTCCTAAATCCTAAATATAAATTTCCAAACCCTAGTGCTATAGCCAAAACTCCCAAATCACTCCCTAATCCCCTGTTTCCCTAACTAAACCCTGTCCTAACAATCCCAAAATCCTCATTGTTTCCTCCCTCCACAATCCCTCACATATTTTTCCCTTGGTGGCAGAAAATCAAGATACACCATAAATTTCCTATTCCTCATCAAGACATCTCACCCACTAGCAGAGATGGAGTCTGATCCCTCATATGATCATGAAGAGGAGACACACGGTGACTCACCTATAGAAGTACATGCACCGAGGAGGCCTCATAGAGGTGGAAAACATATTCGAGAAGAACCAACCACTCTTGCTGAGTTACAGGCCTGCCCTCTCACCATCACTTGTTTCCAACACCAGTCCTGCTATGAATTTTGTGAGACGGTTGCTAGAATTCAGTTTCATCATGAGTTGGCTCGTTTGTTTGTGCTTCATTTATATGATGGTCAAGCCACTCTAGCTGGTGTCACATTCACTTTAACACCAGAATCTATTTCACTAGCAACTGGTATTCCTAACATTGGAGAACAATGGAATAAGAAGCAACAAATTGACAGGAAGCATTATGAACCATACATCAAGCCCAGTTACTTGAGACAAATCAGGAGAGTTTTTCCTTTTCGGTACCTCAAAGATTCATATGCTCCTTTAATGAAACTGATAATGAAGTATTTCAGCTGCGAGGGCCGATTTTCCCATTTATAAGCCTATCATATCAGGTTGCTGATGCATTTTACTAGGGTGAGGATGATGAGCCTCCCCTTCTTCATGTGCCAAAATATTGAGAAGATGACCACCCTAGTGCAGCACAAGACTCCTCAGCAGCAGTTCAACAGTATTTACCATTTTGCTCTTATTAAAATTGTGGTCATCCATCAGCTCGGTTTGCAGGGCATCACTTGGGAGGACTTCATTTCTTGTGAGTTTTTCACAGCTCCTTAGGGACCTTCAGAGGCTTTGCATGAGACAGGTGGACCTTCTTATCAGCATGAGGGTCATGAGACACAGACCGCTAGTATGTCGGTGTTTATCACTTATCAGAAGGGCACTAGACGGTTGTTTGCAGCAGCATAGCAAGTATTATCTCCACCCGGCGTGGAAGGGGTCTCACTTCCATCATCAACACAACAGGTTCAGGACAAAGGCAAGAGGCCATTAGAGGATGAGGGGCCTTCAGGTGAGCGGGACTTCATTCTCATTGAGGGTGATGATACTGATGTGGGCCCGCAAAGCACAAATTTCAAAGAAGTCATCAAAGAGCAGCAGGTGGACATCAATGCCTTGTCCCTCAACTTGGAGAGGGCTAAGTGGATCATAAAATACCTGGAGAAAAGAAATAAGCAGCTTGAAGATCAACAAGCGATTATGGAGTTGCAAAACATTCGGGAGAATCGCCAAGCTGCCCAAAGGAGGAGGGTGGAGCTCACTTCACTTGAGTAAGAGATCAATGCCGATCGGGAATCATGGCTTGAAAGAGTTAACATCCACTTAGAGAGGTTGTTGGAGAAGGCCAACAAGGAGAAGACATTGTTGAGACATGGCATATCATTACATGGCAAGAAACAAAGTCTGCAAAGTGAGAATCATGAACTTAAAGGCAAAATTGAAAAGGGCATCAAAGAGGAAAAAGGAGCATGATAGACTTCAGATAGTGGCTGAGGCTTCCTTTGCCCAACACAATGCTTGATGGAGAAGACTCAGCCCAAATTCCCAAAAATTTGGGGCACTTTTTCCATTTTTGGAATTTTTTGCTCAAAAAACAAGAATGTCTGCTCTATGCGCCACGCCACCTGGCGCTCGCTTTTGATGGGAGCCTCCAAATGACAAAAACTTAGAATTTTTGGATTTGGCATGGAAAAATATGCTTGCCTACCAATGGCCAAGAAATTTGGACAGGTTTTGAGCCCTCAAAAAGGTTAAAAACACTCAACAAATGACCTTACTGCCCCTATTTTGACACACAGGAAGCAGTGTTGGGAGAATTGAATTGTGGAGGGGCAAATGGAGGCCAAATTGAAAAATTCCACTTGGTTTGGAAAGTAGATAGATAGAGCTTTCCAACAAGCACACTTGGAGTGAATTTGGACACTAGGAATGCCTCCAAAATTGGCTTCAAACAGGTGCTATGCATAGAGAATCAGGGGTGTCGCATAGAGGAAATTTGGCCTAGTTTGACTAGGAATGCTCTATTTTTCGCCTAGCTTTTGCCAGTTTGACTTTTTCACCTTCTTAATGTCAAATTTGTGATGTGATTTAATGTACATTGATGGATCATGATGTAAATATGTCAAATTTTCACTTATGGAGGTAGATTCATCTGTTTAAAAGTTGTTTGAAACTGAATGAATCAGTTCCCTTGTTTCTAGAGGCATGCTATTCCACTGCCTAATTTCTAGTTCTCAGTTTAGAATTAGTTGGAATAGATCCTAAACATGTGAGCTCGACCCCTAGAGGCTAGGATGAGCTATGTTTCGTCTATATCTTATGTTTTTTTAGTCATTAGCATGGTTGGACTTTTGAGACAGCAAGGCGCTTTATTGTACACTCATATTAGCATTTTGGCTAAGGAATTGAGACTAGGGTTTGCAACACTCTTTGGGATCCCTGTGACATTTTGTTTTGGTACAGTGATTTCTTCTGTATTTGTGAATTTACTTATGTGTTATGTATGACGTTATCTATTTTGTTTCTTCCTAACTAAATCACACCAGAGTGAAAGTAGAATCCATTGAAACTGCAGTGCTCTACTTGAGGTTTGCTTTAGTTTCTTGATTTTTCAGCTGTTTGGAGAGGATCCATGGCTTCTATTTCCCTCTTCAACTCCTCCCCTGTCTAATCCCTGCATCCAATTCAATTTAAAGTGTCAAAATCAGTTGCCTACCTTGACCCATTGAGATCTCTGCAAGACTGAACCTCATTCCATGCACCCAAGATCTGCCTTTTCATTAGAGCCAACAAACATATCATTTTATTCAATCAAATGGTTTTCACATATACCTAGCCTAAGATCAATAGTTATATCAGTCATCTCAAGCCTTTAGTGATCATATTTTGCTGAGATTGACCCGGAGAGAGCCCTCTCCCGACCTGATAGGGCTAGTTACCAGGTTAAGCGTGGTTTGATGTTGGCCTTGGATCCTACCTTTATCAGCCTGAGGTAGATTTAGGCACTAACATAGTGGCGACTCCGCTGGGGAAGAAATTGTTTGTTTTTTAGTGTTCTTCGTATAAACTACAGACAGAGCCTGAAGATTAGCCAGGTAGCCTTCGAAATGCTTTTGCTTTGCATTAGCGAAAGTAGATAAAAGCTGCTTTAGTCAATCTCCTGTCTCGTCTTATAAACGAAACATCTAACTTGCAAATTGCCCTAGTACATGAATCAAGTTAGATTTGATTGTTGATGGTGGACAGTAGTCAGACACATATGAAGGCTGAAATCATTCACCTGGAAACTCTAATGTCGAAGAATCCCAAGCCTCAGAATTTTTATGGCAACTCCACTCTTCAAGAACCAGTAGCCTGAAGATTTTTTTGGTGAATTCATTGTTATCAAAATGGTTTCACTGGATCGAAGGTATGCTCCCATGAGCCGAGATCACATTCCAGGTTTTCCAAATAAAATTCCTAAGGTAGATTGGCAAAGGAATTTGCCTACGTTTAAAGATGATAATAGGAATGATGCTACTTTACATCTGGTTAGATTTCACATACATATTCGCAAGTTGAAGGTTGATTTTCTTGAAGACTGCTTGATGAAGATATTCATGGCCACTTTGGAAGGTAAAGCCCGATCTTGGTATGAAAGTTTGTGGCCTGCTTGTATCCACTATTTGAAGGATTTTCATACCATGTTCTTTGAGAGGTATAAAGAATCTTATCCATCCTTAACGTTAGTTCAAGACTGTTATAGACATGTTCATAGTTTTATTGAACATCTTGAGAAAGTTTATGAAGATGATGACTTCATGGATGATGAGATCATGGAAGCCTTGTACGAAAATCCATTTCAGCAACATAAAGAGCACTTAGAAGATACTCATCAAGATGCTCAGGAAACTTTGCAGCCGGATCAAGATCTTAGCACAATGGAAAATGATGAAAGAGAAGGTTTTATTTCAGATCTGTACATAGATGAAAACAGCATGCAGGGAAGTCAAGTTTCAATTTCATAATGTGATAAAGTCAAGTAAGCTATTTCAGATCTAGATTCAGATCGTGATGATGAAGACAACCTTGTTCTGAATCCCATGAAGGATAACTCTGCTATTGAGATCATCTGGAATGAAGAAGACAGAGTTATTGACCAAAGCCTTCATGAGGAGGTAATCCAGTCATTTCATGAAAAATAAGATGAGATCTTTGTTCAAGTGAAAAATCTTCTTATGATAACTCAGTGGTAAATGATAATTTGGATAGTTTTATTGCCATGTCATATGAAGATGATCAACAATGTTTTCAAATTTCAGAAGACCAGGGAATTGAGGACTACCATTCAAATTTTTCATGTTTTGAAATGTTATTTCAAGAAGACAATACTTGCTTGAGCAAAAGGAAACAAAAAGTCTTATCTCCTTTGTTTGAAGATAAAATAGATCTACTCGTGAAAGGTCAAATTACAGCCCAAGCTAATGCAGATCTGCAGTGTGTACATGGTCAAGAAGGTGTTGGTGAAACTTCTTCTTATTTTGAAAATGATGACAGTCTTGAAATTATATTTATAGATCAACAAACAGATAATTTTTTGTTTCATGAAGATGATAAGGCTATCATGTTTGATAATTTTGATGATCGTTTTCTGTTTGAGAATGACCTAGACCATGAAATTGAGGAATATGAGCCTAAGAGAGACAATATGCCAGAATGTCTCATGGTCGAGGAATTTACAGCTAACACTTAGATGGCATAAGCTTATACCTCTCTATGCCTTCCTATCACTCGACAATCAATTGTTCTTTCAGATCAAAATAAAGGGACTACTTGTATTTTTGCTGCCGGATCTCAAGACAAGCTAGTGCTTTAGGATTTTCAAGATCCCTTCGACATTCTTTTGTAAGCATTAGAGAAGATAAATGTTGCCTGGTTTGTTAGCATAAGCCTTGGTTTCAGTTGTTATTGTGAGTTGCCTACATGTACATCGTTTTGCCTGCTCGGGGAAATTGAGAGCAGAATTTCAGTATGTAGCCATCTGCTGGATTGGTTACATTTGAAGACTCACTACACATGATTGTACATATTTCATTAGTAGGCAGGTGGTTGTCATCATGATTTGAAGCTCTCAAATCTCGATGGTCTGTTGCCATTCAAAAAGCTTTGTAAGTACTTGTTTCAGTTAAGTATGTCTTGAGTCATTTTTTGTTTTCGTCAGTTTTGAGTGTCTAGTTTCAGTTGCTGAATGTCTAGTTCCAGCTGCTGAATGTCTAGTTTTAGCTTTTGAGTGTCTTCTTTAGTTTGAGCTAGTCTTACTCATTTCAGTTATGAGTCTTGAGTCTTGAGTTTCGATGTTTTGTTGTTAAGATATTAATTTTATTTTGTTGCAGTTATTGACCCCATAGCCCAATGGACGAAGGCACTACCTGCTTTCCCAGAGATATGTAGTTCTTGGTACCTCCAAGGAGCTACCATCCCCATTGGAGCCAATGTTAGTGTTGGTATCTTCATCCCTTCGTCAGAGATCAAATTCTCTTGTTGCATTGCATGTTAGGTGTCCTGCTCAATCAGCTGCATTCCATTAGGAGCATGGATCATTTGACGGTAGTGGCTTGTTGTACATTGTCCCTCGTGTCTTTTACCCGCTGGCTCATTTTCATTCATCAAAATCGTCTGCAGTCACTTTTTGTCTTCAAATTTGGAAAAGTCTTTTCTAGGGTTTCAGTTTCATTAAGTCTAGGGTTTCATAAAAAAAGGTCTCCAAAATGTCCAATAATAGTCAGCAGGCACATGAGGAGGTTCTAGTACCAATAAAGTTGATAATCAAGTGCTCAGAGATGTATTTTTCCTCAAAACTCTATTTTGAGGAAAAACAGAGTATTTCAGGTTTTATTGTATAAATTCATGTAATTTTATTTCCTTCATATGTAAATCACTTCACCTACAACCCTGGTCACTTTCCCTAGCCTCAGTAGCTCCAATCCCCTGCAAAGCAAACAAAACACAAGTCATTCAGTTTATCACAAGCTCAAATAAAGTGAAAAAGCTCAAAAACAGAGTTAAAAAGTCAAGTCATATTCCAAACATTGTAAAAGTGGGTTTTTATGAACCAAAAATTAAAAGCTCCTTGTATATAATTGTTTCCCTCAAATCAAAAGCTCATTTGCACTCAAGCAACAAAGTGTGAGTAAGAGAAAAGCCGTGTGTGAGCAAAAGAAGAGAAATTGTGAGAAATTGCCCGAATTCAGAGGCGCGACACACTGGGCAAGTAGCGTGGCGCACACAGCAGGCAGGACACATAGCGCTGCGATTTCCAATGTAAAAGTGAACGGGCGTGACACACATAAAGGGCGCGGCGCGTTGGGTTTGAGTCGTGGCATATAGAGCTGCCAGGCCCGAATTCTTCAACGACTCACTCCAAATCGCCCAAAACGCTTGGATCTTCCATTGTGCAAGTAGGTTGAGCCTTTATCACTGCTAGTATAACAATTTTTCATACAATTTATAGTGGTCGTTTAAAAGAAAATCAAACCCTACCCTCTTGCCATTTCCCAAGAAACTGCTGCCTAGGGTTTGCATTGGTTATTGTGGCTGCCAAGTACATTCTCCCATTCTTTCATCTTTTCATCCCTTCACTCATTTTTCACCTTATTCACATTCCCTAATTCCCATATTCCCATATTCCCAAAAAATCATCTACCCCTTATCCCCAAATCCCATTTTCCTAAATCTTAAATATAAATTCCCAAACCCTAGTGTTATACCCAAAACTCCCAAATCACTCCCTAATCCCATATTTCCCTAACTAAACCTTGTCCTAACAGTCCCAAAATGCTCATTGTTTCCTCCCTCCACAGTCCCTCACATATTGTTCCCTTGGTGGCAGAAAATCAATAAACACCATAAATTTCCTATTCCTCATCAAGACAGCTCACCCACTAGCAGAGATGGAGTCTGATCCCTCATATGATCATGAAGAGGAGACACACAGTGACTCACCTACAGAAGTACATGCACCGAGGAGGCCTCATAGAGGTGGCAAACATATTCGAGAAGAACCAACCACTCTTGCTGAGTTACAGGCCTGCCCTCTCGCCATCACTTGTTTCCAACACCAGTCCTGCTATGAATTTTGTGAGATGGTTGCTAGAATTCAGTTTCATCATGAGTTGGCTTGTTTGTTTTTGCTTCATTTACATGATGGTCAAGCCACTCTAGCTGGTGTCACATTCACTTTAACACTAGAATCTATTTCACTAGCAACCGATATTCCTAACATTGGAGAGCAATGGAACAAGAGGCAACAAATTGACAGGCAGCATTATGAACCATACATCAAGCCCGGTTATTTGAGACAACTCAGGAGAGTTTTTCCTTTTCGGTACCTCAAAGATTCATATGCTCCTTTAATGAAACTGATAATGTAGTATTTCAGCTGTGAGGGCCGGTCTTCCCATTTATATGCATATCATATCAGGCTGCTGATTCATTTTACCAGGGTGAGGATGATGAACCTCCCCTACTTCATGTGCCAAAATATTGAGAAGATGACCACCCTAGTGCAGCAAAAGACGCCTCAGCAGCAGTTCAATAGTATTTACCATTTTTCTCTTATTAAAATTGTGGTCATCCATCAGCTCGGTTTGCAGGGCATCACTTGGGAGGACTTAATTTCTCGTGAGTTTTTCACAGCTCCTTGGGGACCTTCAGAGGCTTTGCATGAGACAGGTGGACCTTCTTATCAGCATGAGGGTAATGAGACACAGACCGCTAGTATGTCGGTGTTTATCACTTATCAGAAGGGCACTAGACGGTTGTTCACAGCAGCATAGCGAGTATTATCTCCACCCGGGGTGGAAGGGGTGTCACACGGAATGTATCGATTTTGTGGACAAGTTCGACCTCCCTAGTATCTAAAGATATCTAGTGACAAGCAAGCCAATCAAAAACTATCTTTCTCTAAATATGCAATTAAACACAAAGGCAAACAAGTGTTTTAGGCTTACCTTGGGTCCAATGCAATTTTGTGGAAGCCTCGCTCCTTTGATCCAAATGAGCTCCCTTGTAGCAAGTCTGCAAACACAATCAAGCAAACAAATTAAATAACACCTGAAAAGCCAATGTCATAAAGCATATCCATCATAATGATCAAGGAATTTATGAAACAAGCCACATAAGACAGTTTGTTTAGAAAAATGAATCTGATTGTATTAATTCAAATCAAAGAAGAACTTTACAACCTGTGCCTTGATGCTGTACAAGCTCCTCCCAGGGTCTAGCAAGAAGTCTCCTCTACTTGGACAAGTTTCACTCACTTCCCAATGAAGCCAAAAAGGTATGTGATATTCTCTCAAGCTAACTAGAAGTCTAAATTCCACCAGCATACCCTTAAAAATGTTCAGCTTCTAACCTCCCCAACAACTAAACCCAATGCCTTAAAATATAATTGCAATGGAGGGAAGTACTAGATCCTCCTCAAAGGGATAAGCCTCCTTCAAAGGATACTCCTCCATCAAGGATTACTCCTTCTCTTTTGGATGCATGCCACTTTGGAGCGAACAATCCACGTCAAATCTTCTAGAATCATCTAGAATTAACCCAAAGTGAGGTTTTAGAATAACTTGCGCCTTTTTAATTTTACAGGGTACACACCCCACCCCCTTTACAGACAGAGCCTGTGAACACAGTAAATGAACAAAGGTGCGGCCCGCAGGCAAAAGTGAAAGAAAGTGAGAATCCACAGCTTTATTGATTTTTAATGTCTTTCTCTCATTTGCAAAGCTTGACATGAAGAGATGAGGTCTGAGACTTGCTTAGGAGGACAATATAAGTGATGATAGACCCATGTTGACTACAAATAGTCATGGTGACGATATTTTTGCGTAACAAGGGGTCTCACTTCCGTCATCAGCACAACAGGTTCAGGAAAAAGGCAAGAGGCCATTACAGGATGAGGGGCCTTCAGGTGAGTGAGACTTCATTCTCATTGAGGGTGATAATACTGATGTGGGCCCGCAAAGCACAAATCTCAAAGAAGTCATCCAAGAGCAGTAGGAGGACATCAATGCCTTGTCCCTCAACTTGGAGAGGGCTAAGTGGATCATAAAATACCTGGAGCAAAGAAATAAGTAGCTTGAAGATCAACAAGTGATTATGGAGTTGCAAAACATTCAGGAGAATCGCCAAGCTGCCCAAAGGAGGAGGGTGGAGCTCACTTCACTTGAGCAAGAGATCAATGCCGACCAGGAATCATGGCTTGAAAGAGTTCATATCCACTTAGAGAGGTTGTTGGAGAAGGCCAACAAGGAGAAGACATTGTTAAGACATATGGCATATCATTACATGGCAAGAAACAAAGTCTGCAAGGCGAGAATTGGGAACTTAAAGGAAAAATTGAAAAGGGCATCGAAGAGGAAAAAGGAGCATAATAGACTTCAGATATTGATTGAGGCTTCCTTGGCCCAACACAAGGCTTGATGGAGAAGACTCAGCCCAAATTCCAAAAAATTTGGGGCACTTTTTTGCATTTTTGGAATTTTTAGCTCAAAAAACAGGAATGTCTGCTCTATGCACCGCGCCACCTGGCGCTCGCTTTTGATGGGAGACTCCAAATGACAAAAACTTAGAATTTTTGGATTTGGCATGGAAAAATATGCTTGCCTACCAATGGCCAACAAATTTCGACAGGTTTTGAGCCCTCAAAAAGGTAAAAAACACTCAAAAAATGACCTTACTGCCCTTATTTTGACACACAGGAAGCAATGTTGGGAGAATTGAATTGTGGAGGGGCAAATGGAGGCCAAATTGAAAAATTTCACTTGGGTTGGAAAGTAGATAGGTAGAGCTTTCCAACAAGCACACTTGGAGTGAATTTGGGGACCAGGAAGGCCTCCAAAATTGGCTTCAAACAGGTGCTATGCATAGAGAATTAGGCGCGTCGCATAGAGGAAATTTGGCTCAGATTGACGAGGAATGCTATGTTTTTCACCTAGATTTTGCCAGTTTGACTTTTTCACCTTCTTAATGTCAAATTTGTGATGTAATTTAATGTACAATGATGGATCATGATGTAAATATGTCAAATTTTCACTTATGGAGGTAGATTCATCTGTTTAAAAGTTGTTTGAAACTGAGTGAATCAGTTCCCTTGTTTCTAGAGGCATGTTGTTCCACTGCCTAATTTCTAGTTTTCAGTTTAGAATTAGTTGGAACAGCTCCTAAGCATGTGAGCTCAACCCCTAGAGGCTGGGATGAGCTATGGTTTGTCTATATCTTATGTTTTTTCAGTCATTGGCATGGTTGGACTTTTGAGAAAGCAAGGAGCTTCGTTGTACACTCATATAAGCATTTTGGCTAAGGAATTGAGACCAGGGTTTGCAGTACCCTTTGGGATCCCTGTGGCATTTTGTTTTGGTGAAATGCTTCTTCTGTATTTGCGAATTTACTTATGTGTTATGTATGACATTATCTATCTTGTTTCTTCCTAACTAAATCAAATAAGAGTGAAAGTAGAATCCATTGAAATTGCAGTGCTCTGCTTTAGGTTTTCTTTAGTTTCTTGATGTTTTTAACTGTTTGGAGAGGATCCATGGCTTCTCTTTCCCTCTTTAACTCCTCATCTATCTAATCCCTCCATCTCATTCAATTTAAAGTGCCAAAATCAGTTGCCTACCTTGCCCCATTGAGATCTTTGCAAGACTGAACCTCATTCCCCGCACCCAAGGTCTGCCTTTTCATTAGAGCCAACAAACATATCATTTTATTCAATCAAATGGTTTGCACATATACCTAGCCTAATATCAGTAGTTATATCAGTCATCTCAAGCCTTTAGTGATCATAGTTTGCTAAGATTGACCAGGAGAGAGCCCTCTCCCAACCTGGTAGGGCTAGCTACTAGGTTAAGCGTTGTTTGATGCTGGCCCTAGATCCTACCTTTATCAGCCTGAGGTAGATTTAGGATCTAACAGGGGGCATGAAAGTATCATGGATCCTCTTCAAACAGTAGAAAACATGAAAAGCTAAACAAACCCTAAGGTAGAGCACTACAAATCAATGATTTCCACCTTTATATTTTATTCATTTAGTTAAGTTGAAAAAGAAAGAGATAATGGCACATATAAACACATGATAACTTGAATTATAGGAGAAACAATATTAATCACCTTGCCACAAGAATCCCACAAAATGTTGTAAAGCCTGGTCTATTTCTTGCCAAACTGCAGAGATGAATGTACAATGATGCTCAAAGCTTTCACAAGAGTCCAACCTTGACAAATGACTGAAAAAGTACTAGATATAGGCAACAAACAACCCATGCTTCTTTAGGGGTTTAATTCATGAGTTTAGGAGTTGTTTCAACAAGATCTAAACTAAGAACTGAAGAATAGGCAGTGGAACAACTTGCCTCTAAAACCAAGGAAACTAATTCATTCAGTTTCAAAACCACCTATACATGATGTATTTACCTCCATGAGTGAATTTTTGCCATTTTTACATCAAATTCTATCAATTTAAATCAATTTACATCATGAGTTTGACCATGAGAGATAAAAAGTCAAACTAGGAAAAAAAATAGGTGAAAAATAGAGTTTTTTTTGGCAAAAATAGCAATTTTTCATCCTGTGTGCCGCGCCACTTTCCCTGTGCGTAGTGTTTTTTTGCAACTGATTTTGGAAGCCTTCCCATACAAAAAATTTTCTCCAAGTGGGCTTATTGGAAAGGTCGATCTGTCTACTTTCCAGAACAAGTGAAATTTCTGAATTTGGTGTCCATTTGTCCCTCCAAAAATGAGTTCTCCCAACACTACTTCCTGTGTGGCCAAAAAGGGGTAGAGAGGGCATTTTTGAGGTGTTTTTGACCCTTTGGAAGGCCCAAAACTTGACAAAAATTTCTAGTAATTTTTGGGTATTCATAATTTTTCACAAGGATCCGAAAATGTAGAGTTTACCTCCAAAGGAGGTCCCTAGCAAAAGCGAGCGCTGGGTGGCGCTATGCACCAGGCAGAAAAACCTGTTCTTTCCTTCAAAATTTCAAAATTGTCAAAAAGTGTGCTAAATTTCTTGAAATTTGGACTGAGTGACCTGCATTAAGTACTATGTTGGGCCAAGGAAGCTTCAACCAATATTTTAAGTCTATCTTGTTCTTTCTTCCTGCTCAAAGTTTTCCTCAACTTGGCTTTTAAGCTCCTTATTCTCGCTTTGCAAATCTTGTTTCTTGCCAAATAATGAAAAGCCATGTGCCTCAACATCTTTTTCTCCTTATTTGCTTTCTCAAGTAGCTTCTCCAAGTGCATATTTGTCTTCTCTAGCCAAGATTCTCGGTCAACATCAATCTCTTACTCAAGTAGTGTCAATTTGACTTTCCTCCTCTTTGCTGCTTGCCGATTTTCCTTTTTCTTTTGCAGCTACATGATCGTTTGCTGATCCTCCAATTTCTTGTTCCTTTGCTCAAGGATATTGATGATCCACTTAGCCCTTTCAAGGTTAAGAGCTAAGGCATGAATGTTAGATTCTTTCTCTTTGATGATCTCTTTCAGTCTTGAGCTTTGGGGGCCCAAATCCACATCATCATCCTGAATCAAAATGAGATCTCTCTTCTGATCTTCAGAAGGCCCTTCCTCATGCACTGGTTGTTTCCCTTTGTCTTTTACCTGCTTTTTTGAAGAAGAAGGTGAAGCTCCTTTCACCCCGGGTGAAGATAGCATTTGCCTATTATCTGATGAAGGAAACGAGACCCTTTCCACCCCAGGTGGAGATAGTACTTGTTTTGCAGCTGCAAATAGCCTCCTTATCCCCTTTTGATAAGTGATGAATACTAACTTACTGGTGGTTTGAGTCGCATGCACCTCTAGTTGAATTGAAGGCCCTCCTTCCTCTTGAAACACTGATGGGATCACTTGAGAGCTTTTCAAAACCTCATGTGAAATGAAATCATCCCATGAAACATTCAACAAACTCAGCTGATGCAAAACCATAATCTTGATCAATGCAAAGTGATAAATGTTGTTGTATTGTTGATGAGGAGGCTTTCTTTTCACTAATGTGGTCATTTTCTCAATATTTCTGCATATGAAATAGGTGAGGTTCATCATCCTCACCCTAGTGAAATGTATTAATAGTCTAATATGGTAGGTGTACAAGCGAGAAAATCTCCCTTCACAACTGAAGTATTTGATTGTGAGCTTCATGAGTGGAGCATATGTGTCCTGTAGGTACTTGAAAGGTAAGACCCTACTGATTTGCTTCTGATAGCCAGCCTTGATATAAGGCTCATAACGCTCTTTATCCACCAGCTGTCCTTTGTTCCACTGTTCTCCCACATTTAGAATACCTGTTGCTTCAACTATAGTTTCAGGTGTCAAAGTGAATGTAACACCTACCAAATTAACCTGGCCATTGTGAAGATGGAGGAAAAATAATCTAGCAAGCTCATGGTGGTATTTGACTCTTTCCACCATCTCACAAAAGTGGTAGCAAGATTGATGTTTGAAACAAGCTACAGCAAGAGGACAAGCCAATAGCTCTGTGAGTGTAGTTGGCTCCTCCCAGATGTGTTTTCCTCCCTTATGGGGTCTTCTCGGTGCAGGAATTTCTTGGGAGGAATCACTCACTGTTTCCTCATCCCTTTCATAAGGTGAATCTGTTTCCATGTTTTCCATTGTATGGTGTTTCAATGATGAGTATGAAGAGATTTTAAATGAGGAATAGTTGTTTGTTGTTTAATGAAAGGGATTGATGAGTGGGACTGTGAATGAGGGGCTGTGATGCTGGTTGTAGGGTTTTTTGGGAGTGGTAGGATTTTGGGAATAAGAATTAGGGTTTAGGGAAATAATGGGAATTTGTTGTTAGGGTTTAGGGGATGAGGGGGGTAGGATGAATGTGAATGAAGGAGGGGTAAGGGATATGAAATGAGGGGAGTGTAGTGGAGGAATGTGAAAATGATTGTAGGGAGCAAACAACAACAATGACAACTTTTGAAAACCCTAGACGGCTTTTTCAATGGACTATGCAACAAACTAGGGTTTTATATTTCACCTATTGAAACACCATGAAAGATGATCAAAACCTTTGCAATGGCAATATGAGAGCTTCCACTTACTTGAAAGAACGAAGTTTGCAAGATTTGGGAGCTTTGCAATGTCGATTTGATGAAATTCAGGCTTGGAAGGCAGGTGTGCCATGCCCAGACATAGGTACGCTGCACTGCTCAGGTGTGCCGTGCCCGTTAGGTTTTCAATGCGTTTTCTGCGCTCTGTGCACCGCGCCTCAACCTAGGTGCGCTGCGCCCAGTAAGCTTTAGAAATTTTGCTGCAAATCGCCTTCCTTTGTCTAAAAATCACGATTTTGACTTGTTCTTTTCTTTTTAACATAAGAAATGAAGCCTTCAACATGAGAAATACTTTATATACAAGGGAATTTAATTTTTCACTTACAAAAACTTACTTTTCTAATGTTTGCCTTTCACCTTGGCTTTTAAAACTCTATTTTGGCAGTTTAACTTGTTTTTTGAAAATTGATGGACTAATGCTTTGAATCTCTTGTCTCTTTTGTAGGAGCTGAAGTGCATGAACTTGGAAACGTAACTAGGGCTATATTTCCAGACTTATTACATATAGGAAGAATAAAATTACATGAAATTTATATACATAGAAGAAAAAACTCTGTTTTTCCTCAAAATAGGGTTTGAGGAAAAATCAATCACTGAACATGTGATTATTGAAATTTTTGATGCTGAGAACTTATTTGATCTGTTAGGGCCTAAATCTACCTCAAACTGAGAAAGGCAAGATCTAGGGTAACATCAAACCACGCTTAACGTGGTAGCTAGCTCTACCAGGTCGCGAGAGGGCTTTCTCCTTGTCAATCTCAGTAAAATATGATCACTAAAGCTTGAGATGACTGATGTAAAGACTAATTTTAGTCTAGGTATGTGCTCATAGGACTTTGATTGAATTTGATGATGTTTTGCTAGCTCAAATGTGAAAGACAGATTTGGGTCTAGGGAATGGACTTAGTTTTGCAGAGGTTTCTATGGGGCAAGATAGGCAAATGGTTTAGTACTTCAAATTGAATGAGATGGATAGTTTTAGGACTGGTGAGGAGTTGGAGAAGGTATGAGAGTCTCAAGGATCCTCTTCAAACATAGAAAACATAAATAACCAAACAAACCCTAGGTAGAGCACTGCAATTTCAATTATTTCTACCTTTATCCTTGATTCATTTAGTTCAACTGAAAAAGAGAGAAAATGACATACATAAACACATGTAAAACTTGAATTACAGAAGTGTTAAACACACATGGACATCAAGAGAGATATGAAAGATAAAACATGCAATACAATTTTTATTGACAAATGATATACATTTATAGTACATTATGTGACCATTGGGATTCACATCCCAAGGTCTCTTGGACTCCTTTTGTCCATTTGGCTTCCACACTAACCCATTGAGGATTAGGTGTCCAACATTCCCCCCCTTAATCCGAAGGGTTATGTATGAGTGCAAGAAGAGAGTTGTAATACAAAATGCGCAAATATGCATGGCAACACTAGGCTGAATGTGCTCTATGAAATGTTGGTATAAAGGGTGGTGGTTTAAGGATGACCACCAACACTGGAACGCTTAGTGCAGTTCCCGGAACTCTTCCAAAACTGGCAAGAAGCTGAAGTCTTCGGCTAGAGGAAGTGCTCCTATTGTTTTGAAGAGGGAAACCTTCAACCAATAAAGGGAGGTCTCACCCCGCATAAAAGGGAGAACTTCAACCTGAAAATGGAAGTCTCAACCTGTGATGATTTAAGGATGACCAACAACTCTGGAATGCTTAATGCAATTCCTGGAACTCTTCCAAAACTGGAAAGAAGCTGGTGTCTTCTGCTAGAGGAAGTGTTCTCAATTTAGTTCCTGGAATTCTTCCAAAGCTGGCAAGAAGCTAAAGTCTTCTGCTAGAGGAAGTGTCCCAGCTTTCCAACTGAAGGCATGTTCACGGGCATCTTTGTCTCTGGCTACAACTTTAAAACTGGTGTGGTAGGTTGTGGCTTAGATTCGCTTGATGTGACTTTGAAGCTTGTAGATGACCATCATTTCCCCCCCTATCAGATACAAGGTGAGATGATGGAGAAAACTCAACTGCAAGACTATTCAATACTCTGGAACAAGTTCTGACATGTGTTTGGAATTTCTTGGCTGTTGATGCCCATTGCCAAGAAGCGATCCATCCAAGATGAATCTTTTTTCTTCCAGGACGTTTGTTTCTGAAGCATCTGTGTGAAGAATGACTGGTTTTATGATAGTGCTTACATGGATGGAGATCAAAACAATGATCTTTCAAATGGCCAACTCGGTCACAGTGTTGGCATTTCACATTCTGTTGCTGTTGTTGTTGCTATGGAATAGGGGCAGAGTCTGGAATAGCTGAAGGTGAACTGTCATGAGGAGCGGGTGAACTATCATGAATAAATCCAACACTCTGAAACTGAATGGGCTTGGCATAGTCTGGAATATGAAAGGACAAGTCCTTGTCATATCCAAGACCAGTTCTGTGCTTGTTGTGGACAAGATGTTCCCAAGGTCTAATGATGGGCTTGGGAAGTGCAGACTGAGTTTCTGCATCTGCATGTACAACTGCTGCATTATTAACTTGCTGCTGATGCGTGGTTGTCTCAATGTTCTGAACAAAAACAGGCTCAGAATGGTGACTTCTCTGTTTTAATTCTTCTTGTTGTAGCTTTATCTCAAGCTGCAAAAACTTAATATTCTCCTATGCATTTTGTAGACATATTTTAATATTGAATAGAGAGGTTTTGTTGAGCTTAACCATCTCATGAACAGTGGAATGTATCAGAGTATTTAACAACTCTAATGCATTATCAAGTCTGGTCATTTTCTTCATTATCTTATACGTTAAAGAAACTGATCACAACTATCAACTAGTGAAGAAGAAGCAACAATCACTCACAATTCAATGTCACTGCAATATCCTTTATAAATGTCAGCAAATGATCAGTGTGCAACATAAAAGATTACAATCAGCTCACCAAACTCTTTATGCATCAGTGGAATCAAGGAATCGATGCACTATAATGAGTTTTAAATACAATGCTACACTGGAGCAGCAACAACTGCAAACTTGCTTGGATCCTTCAAATACTCGTTCACTTTTCAACGTATATCAACACTTTAGTATCAGCTAGTGAGAAGAATATACAACCACACAAACAGTCTCTAAATGGCATCCAAATTGTGACAAACTCATTCTGGTATGGTAGAAACTGACCCAAAATACTAACAGACCAACCAGTACAGAATCTTCTGAACAATTGTAAGTACACAACAACAATCATACAAAAAAATTATTCATCTATTGAACGTCATAAACGGCCTCTTGTTCTGTTGAGAGGATAGCAAATATCCTTGCCTGCTAAAACTGTAGTACAAGAACTAGTGATTAAAGGAAAAGCTAAGCTGAAAGCAAGCTTCAAGTAAAGCAGTGTAGCAAAAGGCCCACGCTTCAATAATCAAATGCTGGCAGGCTTTGTCTCGGCTACATTCACTCTTATTTTCCTCTTTTCCATAACGCCTTTTCCTCTATGTCTCAACGAAAGCAATTTGCATGCACCGTGTCACGATGCACCCACTTGATCAAACCTACTATGGACAAGATCTATTATCAAACTGATTGGATCTATACCCCGCTGATAGAATCACTCATGTAGCTTCACATTTCATATTATCTCTCTTTGTAAGATTGAATTCGAATACAATGCTAATTTTTCATGCCTAAAACCCATAAAGGCATCTTTCTGATACCATTACCAATGGAGATATAGCGCAAGCAGCCCGAAATTTCTTAGCATCTCATAGCACAGCAAAGGGCGGCAGCGTACCACTTCATCCATCAGACTCCAGGAAGGGACTGAGCTACGCGTGCCTACTAAAGCTAAAACTCCAGCCCGTCGTCCCTCACGCTAATCATTTCCATTCCGCACAATTTTAGGAGATAACGGTGTTCAAACCCCAGAAAGTAGAAAATGTTTTTCCACATAGTTCTACAATGGAATATGCAGCTGCATCCCCGCCACTTTGGGCCTCACTTGCACGACAAGCTCGTATCTAAGCTCATGCACGATGTCGATGGAACTTGCAGTGGCCGCTATGGATTTGTAGTTGCAATAACTGGTGTCGAGAACATTGGAAAGGGACTTATTCGAGAGGGGACTGGATTTGTTACATTCCCAGTCAAATACTAGTGTGTGATTTTCAGACCTTTTAAAGGGGAGATTTTGGAAGCTGTGGTCACAATGGTGAATAAGATGGGATTTTTTGTTGAAGCGGGACCTGTTCAAATCTTTGTTTCTAATCATTTGATACCAGATGATATGGAGTTCCAAGCTGGAGACACTCCTAGTTATACCCCTTCTGATGGATCTGTGAGAATACAAAGAGACACTGAAGTGTAACTGAAAATTGTTGGTACCCGTGTTGATGTAACAGGAATTTGCTGCATCGGCACAATTAAGGATGATTTCCTAGGGGTGATTAGCGATCCAAGCATGGAAGTATAGACTTTTGGCTAGTTTTAAGAGTCCATATATGGTGCATGAAGATCTATTCGACATTCTATCTGGAAATTTGTTATTTTTAACACACCATATGACAATGTTCATAAAATATGACAACATCAGGCGGTCTAATTTGCTTCAAATCCTTCAAATCTGAATGGACGCAAGGCAGCCAGAATGAAATATATCACAACGTTTTCTGGAGGGTTTACTATACCAAAAATCGTATCCACAACGACTGTCGAGTTTACTATACCAAAAAACGCAGTTGGGAAGAGAGGAAGTAACATTCAAAACATATTTTAACGGACAGCGGAAGTAGGACAGGACAACGCTTAGGTCATGAAAGCGCTCAGGTCAGGACTGCGCTCAGGTGAACATTTAGGAATAGGATAACGTTCAGACTCTGCTAGGACAACGTTCAGTGAGGATAGTGCTCAAGTCAGGGCAGGTGTGAATTCATTCAACATCTTCAAGCTTTAAACAACTACCCTCAACGCATTCTAGGGAATTTACACGCAGACGTCTGAGCACACAACGCATGGTCTCACATTCATTACAATGCAGCCAACGCTCCAATTTCTGGCAGAGGGACAGGGAATAATGAGGACAATGACAAAAAACTTGCGGGAGTTACAGCACAAAAAACTAATTTGGGAACCTGGGACCTGTGGCAGCGTCAACACATAGTAACATGAGCGTTGTAATGAGCAGCATCAACGCATACTAATGTAAGACCATGTCAGACCAGTGTACAACACACAATAAAACTGGCAATTCTGATAAACTCTGATTAGGAGAAAGACATAACTGACATGTATATAGAGACCACAAAACAAGTGGCTCAAATTGGAGCAGACCAGCAATCGCCCGCTCTGATACCATGTTAAACACACATGGACAACAAGAAAGATATGAAAGATAAAACATGCAATACAATTTTTATTGACAAATGATATACATTTATAGTACATTATGTGACCGTTGGGATTCACATCCCAAGGTCTCTTGGACTCCTTTTTTCCATTCAGCTTCCCCACTAACCCATTGAGGATTAGGTGTCCAACAAGAAGAAGGCACTATACCAAATCAATTTGCCACAATAATCCCACAAAAGGCTGCAAACCCTGGTCTATTCCTTTGCCAAACTGTAGAGATGAATGTACAATGCTGCTTAAAGCTTTCACAAAAGTCCAACCTTAACAAATAACTGAAATAGTACTATATATAGACAAAAAACAGCTCATTCTAGGCTTGAGGGGTCGAATTCATGAGTTTAGGAGTTGTTCCAACAAGATCTAAACTAAGAACTGAAAAGTAGGCAATGGAACAACTTGCCTCTAAAATCTAGGAAATTGATTCATTTAGTTCAAAACTACCTTTTCATGATGTATCTGCCTCCATGAGTGAAATTTTAGCATATTTACATCAAATTCCATCAAGTTACATCAAATTACATCATGATTTTGACTATGAGAGAGATAAAAGTCAAGCTCAGAAGAAACCTGTGAAAAACAGAGTTTTTGGGCAAAAAAGTCATTTTCCATCCTGTGCGTCGTGCCTTTGTCCCTGTGTGTAGCGCCTTTTTGTAGCTGATTTTGGAGGCCTTCCCGTGCACCAAATTTTCTCCAAGTTGGCTTATTGGAAAGGTATGTTTATCTACTTTCCAGAACAGGTGGAATTTCTAAATTTGGAGTCCATTTTACCCTCCAAAAATGAGTTCTCCCAACACTGCTGCCCGTGTGGCCAAAAAGAGGCAGAAAGGGCATTTTAAAGGTGTTTTTGACCCTTTTGGAAGCTCAAAACTTGACAGAATTTCTTGGCCATTTGTGGGCATTAATATCTTTTCCTGAGGAATCCAAAAATGCTGAGCTTTCCTCCAAAGGAGGTCCCTAGCAAGAGCATGCGCTAGGTGGTGTGGCGCATTAGGCAGAAAAACCTGTGTTTTGCTTCAAAAATTCAAAATTGGCAAAAAGTATCCCAAATTTCTTGAAATTTGGGCTGAGTGTCTTGCATCAAGTGCTGTGTTGGGCTAAGGAAGCCTCAGCCAAAATCTTGAGCTTGTCTTTCTCTTTCCTCTTCCTCAAATCTTTCGTCAACTTGGCCTTCAAAATCCTAATTCTCGCTTTGCAAACTTTGTTTTTCGCCAAATGGTGGTAGGCCATGTGCTTCAACATATTTTTCTCTTTGTTGGCCTTCTCCAACATCTTTTTCAAGTGCATGTTTACTTTCTCAAGACAAGATTCACGATCAACATCAATTTCTTATTCAAGTGGTGTCAACTTGACTTTCCTCCTCTTAGCAGCTTGCCAGTTTTCTCTTATGTTTTGGAGCTCCATGATGGTTTGTTGATCCTCTAATTAATTGTTCCTCTGCTCAATATAGTTGATTATCCACTTAGCTGTTTCCAGGTTGAGAGACTAGTCATGAATGTCAGCTTGCTGTTCCTGAATGATCTCCTTGAGCTTTGAGCTTTGGGAGCCCAAATCGGTGTCATCATCCTGAATGAGAATGAAATCTCTCTCTTGACCTTCTGAGGGCTCCTGATCATGCAATGGATGCTTACCTTGTCCTGTACCTACTTTGTTGTTGAAGGAAATGAGACCCCTTCCACCCCGGGTGGAGATAGTACTTGTTTTGCTGTTGCAAACAATCTCCTTGTGCCCTTTTGGTAAGTAACAAACACTGGCACACTAGTGGTTTGAGGCTCATGCACCTCTCATTGATGTGAAGGCTCTCATGCCTCATGAAAAAATAGTGGTGGTACTTGAGAGCCTGTTAATACCTCGCATGAAATGAAATCCTCCCACGAAACATCAATAAACTAAGCTGATGCAAAACCACAATTTGGTTAATGCAAAGTGATAGATACTCTTATAGTGCTGATGAGGAGGTTTCCTTTGCACTAATGTGGTCATTTTCTTGATATTCCGGCATATGAAATAGGGGAGGTTCATCATCCTCACCCTAGTAAAATGCATTAATAATCTGATGTGGTAGGTATACAGGTGAGAAAATCTGCCTTCACAGCTTAAATATTTAATTATGAGCTTCATCAATGGGGCATATGTGTCCTGAAGATACCTGAAAGGGAAAACTCTACTAATCTGCCTTTGAAAAATAGCCTTGATATAAGGCTCATAATGTTCCCTGTCCACTAGCTGTCTCTTGTTCCATTGCCCACTCACATTTGGAATACCTGTTACTTCAACTATAGATTCTGGTGTCAAAGTGAATGTCACACTTGCCAAATTGACTTGACCGTTGTGAAGATGGAGGACAAACAATATAGCCAGCTCATGATGGTATTTGACTCTTCGCACCATCTCATAAAATTGATAGCAGGACTGATGTTTGAAGCATGCTACAGCCATTGGGCAGTCCAGCAACTCAGTAAGTGTAGTGGGCTCCTCTCAGATATGTTTTCCACCTTTGCGAGGTCTCCTTGGTGCATGAATTTCTTTGGAGGAGTCACTTACTGTTTCTTCATTTCTTTCATAAGAATAATTTGACTCCATGTTTGCCAATGCTTGATTTTTCTTAGATGAGTATGAAGAGATTTTACAGTGTCAATACGTATTTGCTGCTAAACAACAGGGATTGATGATATGGACTGCAAAGGGACTGTGAATAGGGGGTTTGGGATGCTGCTTGTAGGGATATTGGAAATTTCAAGGTTTGGGGAATGATGTTTAGGGTTTGGGGTAGTGGGATTAGGGATTAAGGTTATTAGTTTTAGGGATAGGGGGAATAGGTAAGTGTGAGCAAAAAAGGGAAGGAGGAAAGAGGTGAATGGAATGGTAGTGAGGGGAAGTGAAATGGCAGGGGTGAATAGGACAACAAAAACTGTAATTTATAAACCCTAGGTAGTTTTCTCAATACAATTGTGCAAGGAACTAGGGTTTAATTTTTTTCCCTATTGAAACATTATAAGCACTGATGGAAACTCATACATCGGCAATATGGGGGTGTCAACTTACTTGTGAAATGAAGAATTTGTGATTTGGGAGCTTTGGAGAAAGATTTGGATGCTTTCGGGCCTTGAAGACTGATGCGCCGCGCACACTCACAGGTGCACCGCGCCTCTCTGGTGCGTTGCGCCTCCAAGTTTTCATTGTTTGGATGCAAAATTGCTCCTTTGGCTTGAAAACACTATTTGCACTTGCCCTCTTATCCTTTGGCATACAAATGAGCTTCCTTTGACATGAAAACACTTTATATACCAATGATTTTGATTCTTCACTTATGAAAACCCACTTTACTAATGTTTGTATTTCACTTGTTTTTTAAAACTCAGTTTTGGGCAGTTTGTCTTACTTTTTTCCTTTGATGGACTAAATGCTTTGAAATTTTGACTCTTTTGCAGGGGAGGGAATGCAGGAGCTTGGCAAAATGACCAGGGCTGCAGCTCGAAATTATTACATATAGGAAAAATGAAATTACATAAAATTTTGTACATAAACATAAAAAACTCTGTTTTTCCTCAAAACAGGGTTTTGAGGAAAAATCAGTCACTGAGCATGTGATTATTGAAATTTTTGTTGGTGAGACTTTATTTGACCTCCTCATGCGCCTGCTGACCATTATTGATCTTTTATAAGAGCTTGAGGACAAGCCCTAGACCTAATGAGACTTAAAACCCTAAAATGACTTTTTGCAGATGTAATGATAAAAATGACTGTAAGTGACCTGAAAATGGGCCAGCAGGTAAAAATCAGGAGGGAAAAATTTATAAAATGCCACACCATCAGATGATCCATGATCCTAATGGAATGCAGATGATCATATGAGACACCTAAAATGCAATGCAACAAGAGAATTTTGATCACTGATGGAGGGATGAAGATACCGACACTAACATTGGCTCCAATGGGGATGGTAGCTCCTTGGAGGTGCCAAGAACTACAGATCTCTGGGAAAGCAAGCAGTGCCTTCGTCCATTGGGCTATGGAGTCGATAACTTCGGCAGACCAAAACTAATATCTTAGCTCAAAACCATCTGAATTTCAGCACTGAAATCCGACTCAAGACTGACTCAATTTCAAGACTGAAATGCAACTGAAAACTGACGCAAATAATTCACACCAAACTGAAATTAGACCTTAAGTTTTATAGATTTCACTTCGGGCCCCAAACTGAATGAATGATGATAGTACACACTTGCAATGAAGAGAAGAAAATGGTATGTACGTGAGACATATGACAATAGAAAACATTTCAGAGATAGTACCGTTTGAGAAACCGACCATTGACCGGCCCACCTGGACAATCTTTTCCATTCATTTCTTTCAACAGGAAAGCATTTTGGCTCGATATGCAACAATTTTGAATGGACCTTTCTACAGATTCTCGAACTTGCCATGCTTACCTTTGTCTTCGTTTTGAACATCCCATTTCAACACTATGTCTTCAATTTGAAACATCTCCGCCTTTGCCTTTCGATCATATATTTTCTTGATTATTTCTTGCAGCTTGAAAGTATTCTGAAAAACCTCCTCTCTAGTCTTTTGCAAATGGATCATTTGATTGATTCTTCGCTGCAAATGATGTTCCTCGCTGCTAGCTTCCTCGCTGTTAGCTTCCTGCAGAAGTTTAACAATTGGGACTGCAAGAGAGCTCGGGAACACCGTGTCAACACCATACACAATCTCGAAAGGGGACATGCCAATTGAATTTTTTCTGACTTACTCTATCTGCCCAAAGTGCATTAACAAGCTTTTTGTGCCAACTCTTCTTGTTCATTTTCAACAGCTTTTTGATAATATTGACCAACGACTTATTTGAGGATTCTGCCAATCCATTACCTTGTGGATAGTATTTAGTTGAGTGCCCCAAGGTAATTTGATATTTATTACAAAAATCAACCATTCTTTTAGATTTAAAAGCTGCTACATTATCTGTAATCAGCTTTTTAGGACAGCAAAAACGTGACAAAATATTGTTTTCAAGAAACCGAATAATTGCCAAATTAGTGGCCTGCCTAGTGGGAATTGCCTCAATCCATTTAGTGAAATAGTCTGTCGCTATGAGGATCCACTTGTGCTGTGCTGAAGAAGTAGGATGGATCTCACCAATGAAATTTAAACCCCACTGCTGAAACAGAGCACTTACTTCAATCGGCTTGAGTGGTAAAGGATGTAATTTTCTCCTTCCTTGAAAAATCTGACACTCGTGGCAGTTTGTAACACTTTTGTACACATCAGCAAAGAGGATTGGCCAGTAATATCCTGCTCTCAAAATTTTATTCGCTGTTTTCTTCCAAAATAGATGACCTCCACAATCTCCCTTGTGAAAATCATCCATAACCTATTTTGCTTCTTCTTCAACCAAACAATTGAGCAAGACACTGCTAGGATCTTTCCAATAGAGTGCATTATTCATTATACAAAACTTGGCAGCTTTTAATTTCAGGGTCCTAGTTTTGTTCTTAGCCATTCCAGGTGGCGGTGAAAGATGTTGGAGCATATAAACAATATCCGAATACCAAGGAGAAAGAAGAAACATTTTTGATACCTGAACAAGCAAACTTTCTTCATCTTCTTTGGACATAGCAGCAATGAGATTAATGTGCAAGGCATGCAAATTAGACTCCGCCATTAGTTTGGCCATCCCCTGCCCTTTGATGAGCTTTATTGGTTTGATATCCACATCATATTCTAATAAAGCTGCAATCCATTTGCCTCATCTCCCTTCCGGATCTGTTTGCACTAAGACATCTTTAACGACAACGTCAGGAACATAAGCAAGGATGTGAGAATGCAAAATATAGACTCGAAAATCTTTCAATGCCTTTACCAAAGCAAGAGCTTGCTTTTCAATAATATTGTACTTTAAAGCTGCATCCTTTATGGTTCTGCTGAAAAAGCAATTGGTTTCTCAAGCTAGTCTCTTTTCTGCATTAAGACCTGATCCGGATTTAAACAGGAACGCAACGAATTACAGAGATAACCATATACACAAATATGCAGCGGAAATAATACTTCATTTCATTAATGGAAAATACTGAAATATGCTTACAATCAGAAATGGAAATAAACTAGCTAGGGCGATGGTAGCTATCTCTGAGAAGAGATGTGTGGGCTACATGCCTCTGAACTGACTTACAATGAGGCTCGAAGGCCTATTTATTGTTGAGAAACAATGAAAAACCCTTAACATTCCCAAACCTAACCCTAGGAGATGAAACGCCAAACTGTGGGCCCCGTTTGGGGGTAAGTTGGTACATCAACTTCCCGGGGTCGTAACTTTAGCATAAGATCTCCGTTTGACGCGTACAATAGCTCATTAGAAAGATCTATTCGAGCACTATCATTTTTGGAACGGCAACAC
>APFE031714338.1:362877-378989 GCA_000404065.3 Pinus taeda
TGGACCCGTTTTGCCCCTGGGATCCCAAAAAACGTCGTTTAGGGCCTCAAAACGGCTCCGGAAGTTCAGGACCCGAAAAACTGCTAAAAATAGTAAGTTGTGCTACAATTAAGGAAATTGAAAATGCTGAGAAAGACAATGGTGGGGGTCCATGTGGACTTGGCAGGTGGCCACCAATATCCACCTGGATCAAGACCGCTGCCATATTATGATCTGAAGCAAATGAAAACAAAATGAAATCTTGGGAATAATCCAGGCTGATCAAAACGGGAGCTGAACAAAAGGCCCAACTTTACCAAATTGAAAGATTTAATGGCTTCCTCGGTCCACTTTACTACACTATTTCTTTAACATGTTTGTGATTTCCCTCAAATGTTCTGCAAGATTTGGCACAAAACGACGTAAGAAATTCATATTACTATTGAATGCTTGAATCTCCTTTTTGCTTCATGGAAAATCAATCTTCTGAATGGCCTCCACTCAAGCTGGATTGATGCGGATGCCCTCCTTGGATATGATATGACCGAGAAGCTTGCCTTCATCCATGGCAAACAAACTTTTCTTTGGATTGAGAGATATGCCATACTTCCTACACCACTGAAATACAATCTTCAAATGATAAAGGTGCTCTTCATCTAAATTAGAAAAAACTGTTAAATCATCAAGATAAACAACTAAAAATACATCTTTTTCATTAGCAAATGAGATATCCATAGCCCGTTGAAAATTCGCACCAACATTCTTTAATCCGAATGGCATCTTGGCATAATGGAAAGTTCTCCACGGAGTGGTGAGCGTTGTTTTGTCCTTGTCATCGTCATGGACCAGAATTTGGTTATAACCAGAATACCCATCAAGTAGCGACATGCGGGATGCTCCAACTACTCTTTGAAGTATGTGATCCATCTTGGGCAATGGATAGTTGTCTTTCAAAGACACTTTATTTATATTTCTGAAATCAATACATAATTGAATCTCACCTATTTTCTTGCGCATGGGCACCAAATTAGAAATCCAATCTGAAAATCTTATGGGAACGATTATACCATCTTTGTACAATTGATTCACTTCCTTCTCTATTGAGGGCAACAACTTTGGATTTATCCTTCTTAGCTTCTGTCGAAATGGATTTTGATTTGGCTTGATCGATATTATGTGCTGAATTATGCTCTTATCATATGCCTTCAAATCTGAATAGTCCCATGCAAATACATCAGTAAATGAAGATAATAAACTAATGTACTTTTCCTTTTGCCTGTGGAGGCAACGCCTTTGATAACTTCACCATTTTAGGATTTTCTGCTGATCCAATATTCACATCCTCAACTCATTTCTCGGTCGGTAGCAAGCTCGGTTTCTGGGCTACATCATCTTGATCAAACAACTCCTCTAAAGGTATCAGACCTTTAGGTATGACATTGTCCTTCAGCTGCAAAACTTCCATATGATTTACTTCCATATCCGCTTCACCATCATCATGCTCCCCATCTATGGAAGTGTCTTTGTACTTGCCTTCATTTTGCAGAAATTCTTCGATCTCTTTATCATTTTGAAACACCTGCCAATACCTTTGATTATCAGGGACAACCGGGTGATGTTTCACATGAATTTAAAACTTATTGTTTGAATTCATCGGAATTTTCAAATTACTTGCAGCTGTTGCAAGTGAATCTGTAATAACATTCTGTACACGAGGGACACATGTCAAAGTGTAATCTGGAAACATGTTCAAAATATCTAATACCGCATTACGATAGGCCCGCATTCGAAGATGCTTATCTTGATATTCACCTTTCACTTGCTTGATGACTAACTCGAAGTCGCCATATACTGAAATTCTTTTAACATTTAAATTTTTAAGGATTTTCAAACCAACAATTAAAGCCAAATATTCAGCCTCATTATTTGAACAATCAAAAGCCAATTTATAAGAACAAACTCGTACATTACTTGGCACTTTATTTGGTGAGAAAACAGGGCTGCATATCCAAATACCAATTCCGGCACCTTCCCTAACTACTACTCCATCAAAATCCATGCTCCACAAACCAACTTCGTCTTCCAAATGCTGAAATTCTGTTTGCTCTTCTACTTTTTCTTGTTGTCCATTAATTTTTTGCTACTGTCGGAAGGCTGATTGCTCAGTGATACTATCGAGCCTTTGTCTTTCTAGCTTTAGTATAGCTTTGAAATTTTTAGTGATCTCTGGAATATCTTATTCTTCAACTAATTGACTATTTACATCATTAAAACTATCAGAATATAGAACAAATGATTCTAAATCAGTATGTACATAGTTGATTGGATGATTTAGAGGTTTCTCCTTGCTAGTGATCATGTACTTCATCTTTTTTTCCTGGTATAATTTCCTCAGTTGACCAAACACAGGAATAGTAGCAAAGGAGAAGTCAAGCTGCAATGTCCCTTTGAGTTTTGCTCCCCAAGATCTGGAAAGAAGCATGCCAAATCTAGGAGGAATATCAGCTACAACCACATCCATCAAAACATTTTTCACTAGAATCTGATCTAAACTGACAACCAAATCTTTAATAAGACCAATGCATCTGACCCTACCAGAATCAAAGGAATAAAGGTCATGATACTTTCTAGTGATTTCCAAACCCAATTTCTCCATGATTGCCTTAGGCATGAGGTTATGAGAGGCTCCTGAATCAAACATGCCGTTGTGCAATACATAATCATGCAATCGAAGGCTAATGTAAAAAAGGAACTACATCACTATCCTCAGATTGACCCTCTAATGCCGGACCAAAGATAAGTTCTGGCTGGTCATCCTCCACGTTTACCATAGTAGATAAAGGATCTAAATTCAAAATATTTGACACATGACCTTTATAGCTGCTATTATTCATCAATTCAGTCAAAGGTATTCACACTTTTAACTTAGAAATTTCATTTTCTAGGCTAAAATTTGAAGTTTTCTCTACCTCTTTGACTGGGGCATCCTTCTTTTCGGTTTTCTCCTTTGATACCATTGGCTGATTTGATCTTTTATTTGCTAGTTGTGTTTTGCCTCTTTTCCCTTTTTTTGCACATTTGGAGAATCGTTCTTTGGCGGTGTCACTTCCTTACTCTTCTGAATTGGATTTGATGGGTACCTCTCTACTCCTGAGTGAATGTTGTCGTTGTTGGGCTATCAAAGCATTCATGTATCCTCTCTGATACTCATCATATTTTTCTTCAAGAATTGTTTCGTTTGCCAAGATGAAATTTTCATCCCTTTGTACAGTTGGGCTTTCTGAATACTCTTCATCTTCTGTGATATAAATGGGCAGATCATCAGGTGTAAAGAAATGATTCTCTTCTCCAATTATGTTCTCATCATCATTTGATTCTAAACCATGTACAAAATTCTATTGTAAGGGTGTCTTAACTTGCTGTTGTGTTACTTGGTCTTGTGCTCTTTGTTCTCGTTGCTTGATTCTGAATTGTGGTTGCTGTTGACAACGAAAGTTTGGATTTCTGGCTTGTGTTTCAAGATTATCGTCAATTGTAAACCTATCAAACATCTTCTCGATATTGCCAAGCAAATGATCAGAGGAAGAAGCTTCCTCCTTTATGGTTACCTTCTTTTCAGCCTTTGCTCTAGCTCTCTTGGCAAGAAGATTTGCCTCAACGCTGACTGCAATTTTCTGCATGTCTTCCAATGTGGCCGGATCTCTTTCTCTCAATTGATAGGCCATATCAGGATCGAAGCCATTAGGAAATTTAATCAATGCTAGCCCCATAGGTGGCTTTATATCAACAGGAATTGCATTGCAAACAAAATTGAATCTAACACAACAATCTTGGACACTCTCACCAACATTCCTCTTAATGTTTTCATATTCAGAAAGAATTTGAAGTGGATTTTTCTTTACCTCCTAGCGATCCAAAATTTTTCTTTGAAGTGCTTCCAATGAATTGATTGTTCTATCCGGCAATGCTATAAACCACTTTCTGACCTCACCTCCAAAAGTTTGCACAAGAAATCTCATTGTTACATTCTCTACATCTATCTCGTGGAGATCAAAGAAATCATTCATCCGATCAACATGTTGCTAAGCTGTGATACTTTGGGGGCTGCCATCAAACAATGGAATTTTTCTTTGATAATTAACGGGCATATCATCTAAGTTTTCAGGTAAAACAAGGGGTGCATATCTAGCAGCCATTGCTCGAGGTGGATTTACGAATGGCCTTGGGGATGTAGGAGGAGTTGGAGTAGCTGATGTGACCGGTGTATGAGGTGTTGAAGGGGTGAAGAAATTTTTGATGTTTGAGGTGTAGAAGGAGTGGACGGAGGTGAAAACACTGCAGATTTCTGATCAGAGATGGAGGGCTGCATGGGAATGGTGGGAATAAAAGGAGTTTCAGTAGGAATTTTTGAACCAAACGCAATAGCAGATGAACCAAGAGTTGCAGATGCAGATTCTAAGAATTTGGGAATGGTTGTAGCCACAATGGAAGTTTGAAGATTCAAAATATAATCGTCAATTGATCTATTGGCCTTTTAAGTTTCAAGATCTTTGACAAACTCTGTATTTAGGACAGTAGAACCAATAGCACTTTCAGACTTAGTTTCAAACAACGATAGATCAAAATGTTCATCAAACTCAAGATCTTCAAGATATTAAAAAACAACCGGGCATGAATGAGATCTAAACATAAGAATCACAAAACTTTCTTGATGGAGGATTCTTGGAATAAGATTTGGATTTTCATACACGGGAGAAGGATCTGGATCAGGATTTACTCTGGTGTATCTTCTGGAAGCCAGTGTGTTGAATTATTCCCAAAAATCAAATGGACATTATCAACTTATTCAGCCTATCAAATTCTAAACTCATCATCCAAAAGTCTAGAATTATTTGATGTACTGGGGCAATTTGCAAGTCAGATGTTCAGTTTATAAGACTAGACCAGAGATTGACTGAAGCAGCTTTTATCTACTTATGCACTCGCAAAGCAATGTGCAGTTTGAAGGCTACCTGGCATAACTTCAGGCTCCGTCTGTAGTTTATAAAACAATGAACACTAACAAACAAATAAGATTTATCCCCAGTGGAGTCGCCACTATGTTAGGGCCTAAATCTACCTTAGGCTGAGAAAGGCAAGATCTAGGGTAACAAACCACGCTTAACTTGGTAGCTAGCCCTACCAGGTCGGGAGAGGCCTCTCTCCTTGTCAATCTCAGTAAAATATGATCACTAAAGCTTGAGATGACTAATGTAAAGACTAATTTTAGACTAGGTTTGTGCTCAGAGGAGTTTGATTGAATTTGATGATGTTTTGCTGGCTCAGATGTGAAAGGCAGATTTAGGTCTAGGGAATGGACTCAATTTTGCAGAGGTTTCTATGGGGCGAGGTAGGAAAATGGTTTAGTACTTCAAATTGAATGAGATAGAGAGTTTTAGGACTGGTGAGGAGTTGGAGAGGGCATGAGTGTCTCAGGGATCCTCTTCAAATAGTAGAAAACATAAATAACCAAACAAACCCTAGGTAGAGCACTGCAATTTCAATGATTTCTACCTTTACCCTTGATTCATTTAGTTCAGCTGAAAACGAGAGAAAATGACATATATAAACAAATGTAAAACTTGAATTACAGAAGAAGGCACTATACCAAATCAATTTTCCACAAGAATCCCACAAAAGGTTGCAAACCTTGGTCTATTCCTTTGCCAAACTGCAGAGATGAATGTACAAAGCTGCTCAAAGCTTTCAAAAAGTCCAACCTTGACAAATGACTGAAAAAGTACTAGATATAGACAACAAACAACTCATGCTAGGCTTTAGGGGTCGAATTCATGAGTTTAGGAGTTGTTCCAACAAGATCTAAACTAAGAACTGAAAAGTAGGTAGTGGAACAACTTGCCTCTAAAATCTATGAAACTAATTCATTCAGTTCAAAACTACCGTTTCATGATGTATTTATCTCCATGAGTGAAATTTTAGCATATTTATATCAAAGTCCATCATGTTACATCAAATTACATCACGAGTTTGACTATGAGAGAGAGAAAAGCCAAACTAAGAAGAAACTAGGCGAAAAACAGAGTTTTTGGGCAAAAAAGTCAATTTTCCATCTTGTGTGCCACGGCTTTGTCCCTGTGCGTAACACCTTTATGTAGCTGATTTTGGAGGCCTTCCCATGCACCAAATTTTCTCCAAGTGGGCTTGTTGGAAAGGTATGCCTATCTACTTTCCAAAATAAGTGGAATTTTTGAATTTTGAGTCCATTTGCCCCTCCAAAAGTGAATTCTTCCAACACTGCTTCCTGTGTGGCCAAAAAGAGGCAGAAAGGGCATTTTTGAGGTGTTGTTGACCCTTTTGGAAGCTCAAAACTTGACAAAATTTCTTGGCCATTTGTGGGCATTCATATTTTTGCCTGAAGAATCCAAAAATGCCGAGTTTTCCTCCAAAGGAGGCCCCAAACCCCCTATTCAGCAATATCAGGGTGTCAACTTACTTGTGAAATGAAGAATTTGTGATTTGGGAGCTTTGGAGAAAGATTTGGATGATTTATGGCCTTGAAGATTGATGCACTGCGCACACTCACAGGTGCACCACGCCTCTCTGGTGTGTTGCGCCAGTTAGAAACCCAGTGCAGATTTTCCTCTGTGTGCGCCGCGCAGGCCAAGTGCGTCGCACCTTGACCCAGGTGCGCCGTGCCTCGAAGTTTTCATTGTTTGGATGCAAAATCGCTGCTTTGGCTTGAAAACATGATTTGCACTTGCTCTCTTCTCCTTTGGCATATAAATGAGATTCCTTTGACATGAAAACACTTTATATACCAATGATTTTGATTTTTCACTTATGAAAACCCACTTTCCTAATGTTTGTATTTCACTTGTTAAAACTCTGTTTTGGGCAGTTTGTCTTACTTTTTGCCTTTGATGGACTAAATGCTTTGAAATTTTGACTTTTTTGCAGGAGAGGGAATGCAAGAGCTTGGCAAAGTGACTAGGGCTGCATCTCGAAATTATTACATATAGGAAAAATGAAATTACATAAAATTTTGTACATAAACATAAAAAAATCTGTTTTTCCTCAAAACAGGGTTTTGAGGAAAAATCAGTCACTGAGCATGTGATTATTGAAATTTTTGTTGCTGAGACTTTATTTGACCTCCTCATGTGCCTGCTAACCATTATTGAGCTTTTATAAGACCATGAGGACAAACCCTAGACCTAATGAGACCTAAAACCCTAAAATGACTTTTTGCAGATGTAAAGACAAAAATCACTGTAAATGACCTGAAAATGGACCAACAGGTAAAAATCATGAGGGAAAAATTTATAAAATGCCACATCATCAGATGATCCATGATCCTAATGGAATGCAGATGATCAGATGAGACACCTAAAATGCAATGCAACAAGAGAATTTTGGTCACTGATGGAGGGATGAAGATACCGAGACTAACATGACCTCCTCATGTGCCTGCTGACCATTATTGAGCTTTTACAAGAATTTAATGACAAACCCTAGACCTAATGAGACCTAAAAACCCTAAAAATGGCTTTTACAAATGTAAAAACAAAAAATGATTGTAAATGACCTGAATTTGTGAAAATAGGCCAACAGGTAAAGCCATGAAGGAAAATTGATAATATGCCACTGCCATCAGATGATCCATGATCCTAATGGAATGCAGCTGATCGAATGAGACACCTAAAATGCAATGCAACAAGATAATTTTGATCACTGATGGAGGGATGAAGATACCGACACTAACATTGGCTCCAATGGGGATGGTAGCTCCTTGGAGGTTCCAAGAACTACAGATCTCTGGAAAGCAGACAGTGCCTCTTCCATTGGGTTATGGAGTCAATAACTTTCGCAAACATAAAACCAATATCTTGACTCAAAACTTTACTCAATTACATGACTGAAAACTGACTCAAAACATACTCAAACAACTGACCCTATCAATCCATACGAAGTAATAAAAAACTGTCATCAGACCTCCAGTTTGATAGCGTTCACTTCGGGCCCCAAAATGACTGAATGATTACAATTCACACTTGCAATGAAGGAAATAAAATGGTATGTACAGTGAACAATTATGACAACAGAAAATCTCTCAAAGATAATACCATTTCAGCAGTCGACCATTGACCGGCCCACCTGGACAATCTTCTCCATTCATTTCTTTCAACAGAAAATCATTTTGTCCTCGATATGCAGCTATTTTAAATGGTCCCTTCCACATATTCTCAAACTTTCTGTGCTTGCCTTTGTCCTCATTTCTAGCATCCCATTTGAGAACTATGTCTTTAATCTGAAACTTATCTGACTTTTCCTTTCGGTGATAGATTTTCTTGATTCTCTCTTACAGCTTGAAGGTATTCTGGAAAACCTCCTCTCTCGTCTGCTGTAAATGGATCATTTGGTTTATCGTTCGCTGAAAATGATCCTCTTCACTGCCAGCTTCCTGCAGAAGTTTTACCACTGGGACTGTGAGAGATGTCGGGAACACCGTGTCAACACCATATATTAGTTCAAACGGAGACATGTCAATTGATTTCTTCTGACTTACTCTATCTGCCCAAAGTGAATTAACAAGATTTTTGTGCTAGCTCTTTTTGTTTGTTTCCAACGGCTTTTTGATGATGTTAACCAATGATTTATTTGAAGATTCCACCAATCCATTACCTTGCGGATAATATGTAGTTGAATGGCCCAAGGTAGTTTGATATTTACTACAAAAATAAATAATCTTTTTAGATTTAAAAACTGCTGCATTATCTGTAATCAGCTTGTTAGGACAACCAAAACGTGACAAAATATTATTTTCGAGAAACTGAATTATTACCACATCAGTGTTTTTCCGAGTGGGGATGGCCTCAATCCATTTTGTAAAATAATCCATCGCTGTCAAGATCCACTAATGCTGAGCTAAAGATGTAGGGTGGATCTCTCCAATAAAATCAAGGCCCCACTGCTGAAACAAAGCACTTACTTCAACCAGCTTGAGAGGTAGTGGCTGTAATTTTCTCGTTCCCTAAAAAATTTGACATTCATGGTAGCTTGTAACAGTTTTATAAACATCAACAAAGAGGGTAGGCCAATAGTACCCTGCTCTCAAAATTTTATTTGCTGTTGTCTTCCAAAACAGGTGACCTCCACAATCCCCCTTGTGAAAATCATCCATGACCTGTTTTTCTTCTTCCTCAACCAAACAATTCAGCAACATACCTCCGGGATCTTTCCAATATAATGCATTATTCATAATACAAAATTTGGCAACCTTTAATTTTAGAGTTCTACTTTTATTTTTAGCCATTCCCGAGGGCGGTGAAAGATTTTGGAGCACATATACAATATCTGAATACCAAGGGGAATGGATAAAAAATATTGATACCTGAACAGGTGAGTTGTCCTCATCTTCTTCGGACATAGCAGCAATCAAGTTTATGTCCAAGGCATGTAAATTAGACTCCGCCATCAGTTTTGCCAAACCTTGCCCCTTGATGAGTTTTGCTGGCTTTATTTCCAAGTCATATTCTAACAAAGCCACGATCCATTTGCCTCGTCTCCCTTCTAGATCAGTGTGCACGTTGAATGCTTGGATCTTCTTTTTACTACGGGGAAGATCAATTTTCTGAATAGCTTCCACTCGAGCAGGATCGATGCGGATGCCCTCCTTAGATATGATGTGACCGAGACGCTTTCTTTCATCCATGGCAAACAAAATCTTTTTGGGGTTAAGAGATATGCCATACTTTCTGCACCGCTGAAAAACAATCTTCAAATGGTAAAGATGTTCCTCATCTGAATTAGAGAAAACTGTCAAATCATCAAGATAAACCACTAAAAATACATCTTTCTCATTTGCAAAGGTGATATCCATAGCCCGCTGAAAAGTTGCACCAACATTTTTTAAACCGAATGGCATCTTGGCATAATGGAAAGTTCCCCACGGAGTAGTGAATGTTGTTTTGTCTCTGTCATCTTCATGGACCAAAATTTTATTGTATCTAGAATACCCATCGAGCAGCGACATACGAGATGCCCCAACCATTCTTTGAAGTATGTGGTCCATCTTTGGCAACGGATAATTATCTTTCAAAGACACCTTATTCAGATTTATGAAATCAATGCATAATCTAATCTCACATGTCTTCTTTCGCACGGGCACCAAATTGGAAATCCATTCTGAAAATCTGATTGGAACGATTATACCAGCCTTGTATAATCGATTCATCTCCTTCTCTATGGATGGCAGCAACTTAGGATTGATCCTTCTTAGCTTTTGGTGAAATGGCTTTTGGTTTGGCTTGATTGGAATGATGTGTTGAATTATACTATTATTGTACTCCTTCAAATCTGAATAGCCCCATTCAAATACATCAGTAAATGAAGACAATAAACTAATGTACTTTGCCTTTACCTGAGGAGGCAATGCCTTTGACAACTTCACCATCTTTGGATTTTCTGTTGTTCCAATATTCACGTCTTCAAATCCCTTTTTAGTCGGCATCAAACTTGGGTTCCGAGCTACATCATCTTGGTTAAATAATTCCTCTAAAGGTATGAGGCCTTTAGTGATGACGTTGTCTTTTAGCTACAAAACTTCTATCTGATTTACTTCTAAGTCTGGTTCGCCATTATCTTTCTCGCCATCTATAGAAGTGTCTTGATATTTACCTTCATTTCGCAGAAATTCTTCAAACTCTTTATCATCTTGAAACACTTGCCTATATCTTTAATTATCAGGGACAACTGGGTGATGTTTCACATGAATTTCACACTCATTATTTGAATTTATCGGAATCTTCAAATTACTTGCTGCTGTTGCAAGGGAATCTGCAATAACATTCTGTGCACGTGGAACACATATCAAAGTAAAATATGGAAACAACCTCAAAATGTCTAAAACCGCATTACGGTAAGCCCTCATTCGAGGATGTTTTTCTTGGTACTCTCCCTTGACTTGCTTGATTACTAATTCAGAGTCGCCATAAAATGAAATTCTTTTTGCGTTCAGTTTTTTGAGGATTTTCAAGCCTGTAATTAGTGCCTCATATTCTGCTTCATCATTAGAACAATCAAAAGCCAACTTGTAGGAACAAACTCTTACATTACTCAGGACCTTATTTGGTGAGAAAACAGGGCTGCGTATCCAAATACCAATTCCGGCACCTTCCCTAACGACTGCTCCATCAAAGTCCATACTCCACAAGCCAACTTCCTCTTCCAAATGCTGAAATTCTGCTTTTTTTTCTACCTTTGGCTGTTGTCCATCTTTTTCTTACTGCTGGTGGAATGTTGACTGCTCAGTGGCTTTCAAGCCTTTGCCTTTCTTGATGAAGTACAGCTCTGAAATTTTCTGTAATCTCGGGTATATCTTCAACTTCAACTAGTTTACTATTTACATCATTGAAACCACTGTCAGAATAAAGAACAAAAGACTATAAATCTGTATGTACATAATTAATTGGATGATTCGTAGGTTTCTCCTTGCTCATGATCATGTACTTCATCTTTTTCTCTCTATATAACTTCCTCATTTGACCAAACACATGAATAGTAGCATAGGAGAAATCTAACTACAATGATCCTTTGAGTTTTGCACCCCATGATCTAGATAGAAGGATGCCTAATCTAGGGGGAATGTTAGCCACAACTACATCCATAAGAACATTTTTTGCTGGAATCTAATCCAAAATTACAACCAAATCTTTAATGAGACCAATACAACTTACTCTACCAGAATTAAAGGAATAAAGGTCATGATACTTGCGAGTGATGTCCAAGCCTAATTTTTCCATAATTGCCTTTGGCATGAGATTATGAGAGGCTCCTGAATCAAACATAGCGTTGTGCAAAACATAATCATGCAATCTAAGGCTGATGTAAAAAAGAATTACATCATTATCCTCAGATTGACCTTCTAATGCTGGACCAAAGATAAGTTTAGGTTGGTCATCTTCCACATTTACCATATCAGACAAAGGATCTACATTCAAAATCTTAGCCACTTGACCTTTATAACTGTTGTTCTTCATTAATTCAGTCAAAGGTATTGCCACTTTTAACTTAGCAATTTCATTTTCTAAGCTAAAGGCTGTAGTTTTCTCTACCTCTTTGACTGAAGCATCTTTCTTTTCATTTTTCTCCTTTGTTGCACTTGGCTGATTTGACTTTTCGTTTGCTGATTGCACTTTACTAGAAGCAGGGTCTACTAGCTCCTTTCCCTTTTTCTGCACATTTGGAGAGTCATTCTTTGGTGGTGTTGTTTCCTTCCTTTTCTGAATTGGATTAATAGGAACATCCCTACTCCTAAGTGAGTACTGCATTTGCTGCATTGTCAATGAATTCATGTATCCTCTCTGATATTCATCTGATTCCTCTTCTAGGACTGTTTCATTTGCCAATATAAAATCTTCATCCTTTTGGACAGTTGAACTTTATGAATATTCTTCATCTTCGGTGATATAAATTGGCAAATCATCTGGTGTATAAAAGTGATTCTCTTCTCCAATTGGGGCCTCATCATCTTCTGATTCAGTGCGATGAACGTAGTTTTGCTGTAATGGTGTTTTGACTTGCTATTGAGTTGATGGATATTGAGCTCTTTGCTCCCATTGTTTGATTGTAAATTATGGTTGCTGTTGACCACGGAAATTTGGATTTCTAACTTGTGTCTCGAGCTTATCGACAATGGTGAATCTATCAAACATCTTCTCAATCTTGCGGGGCAAATGATCTGAAGTAGAAGCTTCTTCTTTTATAGTCACCTTCTTCTCAGTCTTTGTTCTAGCTCTCTTAGCTAACAAATTTGCTTCAACACTTACTGCAATTTCTGCATGTCCTCCAATGTAGCCGGGTCTCTTTCTCTCAACTGGTATGCCATATCGGGATCAAAACCATCAGGAAATTTGATCAAAGCTAGCCCCATAGGTGGCTTGATGTTAGTTGAAATGACATTATAAATAGTATTGAATCTAACACAGTAATCCTGGACACTTTCACCGACATTCCTCTTTATGTTCTCATACTCAGAAAGGAATTGAAGCGGATTTTTCTTTACCTCTCAGCGATCCAGAAATTGTCTTTGAAGTACTTCCAATGAATTGATTGTTCCAGCCAGCAATGCTCTGAACCACTTTCGGACTTCACCTCCAAAAGTTTGCACAAATAATCTCATTGTTACATTCTCTGCATCAATCTCGTGGAGATCAAAGAAATCACTCATCCGATCGACGTGCTGCTATGCTGTGACACCTTGAGAAGCATTAAACAATGGGATCTTGCTTTAATAATCAACGGGCATGTTATCCAAGTTCTCTGGCAAAACAAGTGGTGCATATCTGGCAGCCATTGCTCGAGGTGGATTTACAACTAGCTTTGGGGATGTAGGAGGAGTTGGAATGACTGGTGTATGAGGTGTTGAAGGGGGTGAAGAAATTCTTGATGTTTGAGGTGTGGAAGGAGTGGATGGAGGTGAAAGCACTACAGATTTCTGATCAGAGATGGCGGACTGCACAGGAATGATGGGAATAAAAGGAGTTTCAGTAGGAATTTCTGAATTAGATACAACAGCAAATGAACCAAGAGTAGCAAATGCAGATTCTAAGAACTCGAGATTATTGGTAGCCATAATTGAAGTTTGAAGATTCAGAATATAAGCGTCAATTGATAGATTTGCTCTTTTAGTTTCAAGATCCTTGAAAAACTAAAGATTTAGAGAAGTAGCACCAACTGCACTTTCAGACTTAGTTTCAAATAAAGATAGCTCAAAATTTTCATCAAATGGAAGATCTTCAAGATATTAAAAAACAACGGGGCATGAATGAGATATAAACATAGGGATCACAGAACTTTCTTGGCGGAGAATTCTTGGAATGAGATTTGGGTTTTCATACAGAGGAGGGGGTTTAGGATCAGGGTTTGCTCTGGTGTATTGTCTGGAAGCCAATGTGTTGAATTATTCCCAAAAATCAAATTGACATTACAATCTTGTCAGCCCACTAAATTCTAAACTCATCATCCAAAGTCTAGAATTATTTGATGTACTGGGGCAATTTGCAAGTCAGATGTTCAGTTTATAAGACTAGACCGGAGATTGACTGAAGCAGCTTTTATCTACTTATGCACTCGCAAAGCAATATGCAGTTCGAAGGCTTCCTGACATAACTTTAGGCTTCGTCTATAGTTTATAAAACAAAGAACACTAACAAACAAATAAGATTTTCTTTCCTAGTATGGTCACCACTATGTTAGGGCCTAACTCTACCTCAGGCTGAGAAAGGCAGGTTTAGGGTAACATCAAACCACACTTAACCTGGTAGCTATTCTTACCAGGTCAGGAGAGGGCTCTCTCCTTGTCAATCTCAGGAAAATATAGCAAATGAGGCTTGAGATCACTGTTGTAAAGACTAATTTTAGGCTAGGTATATGCTCAGAGGAGTTTGATTGAGTTTTATGTAGGTTCGTTGGATCAAAAGTGAAAGGCAGTTTTAGGTCTGGGGAATGAATTCAGTCTTGCAGAGATTTCTATGGGGCGAGGTAGGCAAATGCTTTAGTACTTTGAAATAAGTGAAATGGAGAGTCTTAAGACTAGTGAGGAGTTGAAGGGGGCATGAAAGTATTAGGGATCCCTTCAAATAGTAGAAAACATGAACAACTAAACAAACCCTAAGGTAGAGCACTGCAAATCAATGATTTCCACCTTTATACTTGATTCATTTAGTTAAGCTGAAAAATAAAGAGATAATGGAACACATAAACACATGATAACTTGAATTACAGAAGGAGAAACAATACTAAATAACCTTGCCACAAGAATCCCACAAAATGCTACAAACCCTGGTCTATTTCCTTGCCAAACTGCAGAGATGAATGTACAATGATGCTCAAAGCTTTCACAAGAGTCCAACCTTGACAAATGACAAAAAAAGTACTAGATATAGGCAACAAACAACCCATGCTAGCCTTTAGGGGTTGAATTAATGAGTTTAGGAGTTGTTTCAACAAGATCTGAACTAAGAACTGAAAAATAGGCAGTGGAACAACTTGCCTCTAAAACCTAGGAAACTGATTCATTTAGTTTCAATACCACCTATACATGATGTATCTACCTCCATGAGTGAATTTTTACCATTTTTACATTAAATTCCATAAATTTACATCAATTTACATCATGAGTTTGACCATCAGAGAGAAAAAGTCAAACTAGGAAAAAAAAAGGCGAAAAACAGAGTTTTTTGGCAAAAATAGCAATTTTCCATCCTGTGCGCCGCACCACTTTTCCTGTACGTAACGCTTTTTTGCAGCTGATGTTGGAAGCCTTCCCGTGCACCAAATTTTCTCCAAGTGGGCTTGTTGGAAAGGTTTGGCAGTCTACTTTCCATAACAAGTGAAACTTCTGAATTTGGTGTCCATTTTCCCCTCCAAAAGTGAGTTATCCCAACACTACTTCCTCTGTGGCTAAAAAGGGGCAGAGAGGGCATTTTTGATGTGTTTTTGACCCTTTTGGAGGCCCAAAAATTGAAAAAAAATTC
Source organism: Pinus taeda (assembly GCA_000404065.3). Lineage (NCBI taxonomy): Eukaryota > Viridiplantae > Streptophyta > Pinopsida > Pinales > Pinaceae > Pinus > Pinus taeda. The sequence continues at coordinate 378,393 of APFE031714338.1, forward strand.
TAGTAATTTCTGGTTATTTATAATTTTTCACAAGGAATCCAAAAATTTATAGGTTTCCTCCATAGGAGGTCCCTAGCAAAAGCGAGCGCCGGGTGGCGCTATGCACCAGGCAGAAAAACCTGTTTTTTCGTTCAAAATTTCAAAATTGTCAAAAAGAGTGCCAAATTTCTTGAAATTTGGATTGAGTGACCTGCATTAAGTAATATGTTGGGCCAAGGAAGCTTCAACCAAGATTTTAAGTCTATCTTGGTCTTTCTTCCTCCTCAAAGTTTTCCTCAACTTGGCTTTTAAGCTCCTTACTCTCGCTTTGTAAATCTTGTTTCTTGCCAAATAATGAAAAGCCATGTGCCTCGACATCTTTTTATCCTTATTTGATTTCTCAAGCAGCTTCTCCAAGTGCATATTTGTCCTCTCTGTTAGCACTTGAAATTTCACCTAGGCTGAGATAGACAAATCTCAAGGCTACATCAAACCATTCAGCCTCGTAGCTAGCCCTACGAGGCAGGAGAAGGCTCTCTCCGGTCAAACTCGGTGGATTTTTCAATGGGATGAGTTGACCAATTAGAAACACTGATATTAGGCTAGTAAACTGATAAG
>APFE031714351.1:0-15785 GCA_000404065.3 Pinus taeda
AAGGGTAGGTGGTAGAGGAGGTGGAGGTGGAGGTGGAGGAGGAGGGGGTGGAGTTCTAGGTTGAGGAGGGGATGACGAAGATGGAGGTGGAGGATGTAGTGGAGGAGGAGGTGGTGGAGGTGGAGGTAGAGGACATGGTGGAGGAGGAGGAGGACAAGGTGGAGGTTGACATGGTGGAGGCGAAGAATGGTTGGAGGTGGTGGAGGAGGAGGTGGTGGCAAATAATGGTTGGAGGTGGTGGTGTAAGAGGACGTGCTTGAGTTGGAGGTGGTGGAGGAGGACAAGGTGGTGGAGATGGAGATGGAGGAGGAGGTGCAGGTGGAGGAGGTGGAGAAGGTTTTTGAGGAGGAAATGGAGGTGGAGGTGGAGGGGGAGGAGGTGGAGGTGAATTTGGAGGTGGAGGGGGGAGGGTAGGAGAGGAGGGGGAGGGGAGGGGAGGAGGTGGAGGATGGGGTGGAGGTCAAGGTTGAGGAGGGGATGTAATCCTCAATCAACGATGGCAATAATTATTTGGTATATCATGTAATTTCAACAAACCAACTACATTGATTTTCTTAAGAATGATGTCATTCAATATTTTTTGAAATTGAGATTCTAGTTATGATGAGAGACCAACCTACCATGTTCTGGAGCACCCAAAAACAATGTCGACTCGAGAGAAGGCTACATTAAGAAAAATAATCAGAGAGGAAGAATATAAAGAATGGTTGAATCAACCACATATTCGATCCACACCGTGTCCGGCTTCACCAATTAGGAATGACTACAACAATGATATTTCTTCATCACAAGTTGGAAATGGAGGCAATCAAATGGAGGTTGGTACAGATTATTACTTAAGGGATACGAATTCCACAGAGGCAATGTTTTTAGATGCATTCTAGAATGATGAGCTAGGGGATGATGCTTCTATTATTGATACCTTTTTCAAAAGCCTAAAATATTCGTCCACCACCCCTCTCTTTAGACCTGACTAAAAGTCAAAGTGTACTAAGCTAGGGACAACGATGTTGTTTTATAATGTGATTTTTTTCATGTGGAATGTGTGTTTCTCCAGAATATTGAGTTAATTGACTTGTATTACCAATCAAGTTCCTTATATTTTGTCACACGGTTAAATTTAAAATGGTTGATTTTATGAATGTTAAATATTTACATTATACAATTATATTCCCCAGCAACTACATGATACTTAAAGATAAAGTTCTTCTAAGCAATAATATCTTGTCAATTAGTTGCAAAGAGGCAAAGTACTTGAAAATGTTGGGCGTTGAGTACATACCATATGATGCATGTTTGAATGATTATATTCTATATAGAGGAGAATATGTAGGTAAAGAGATATGTTTTAGATGTGGGAGTGACAGGTACCATAATTAAAAAGCCACGTCAATCACACGGTCATCCTCATAATATATTAAGGAATATTATTATAATCCCAAGGATTCAAAGACTCTTTTGTTGCAAAGAATTATCTATGTTGTAGGGATCACATGCCTCACATAGAAGTGAGTTAGGAGTTATGCAAATTCAAATAGCTTCGATAGCCATGAAGCATATAGAGGATACATGTCCTGAAAAATTAAAGGATGAAGTATGAAGTCTACGACTTAATATATACATGGATAGTGTCAACCCATATTCCCTCCAAAACACCAACTATTTTGTTTTCCCTGTAGTAGTGATCAATAATAATATCCCCCCCATTATTTTTGGTGAAGAATGAACATCTTATGTTGGTTCTCAAAGTCCTGGTAGAAGACACATGAATAATATGGATGTTTTCTTACAACCATTGGTAGATGAATTGAAGGATTATGGGAAGGGATAATTGTGTATCATGTATAAAGACCCATCAGAAGAGAGAGGAGTTTTAAGTTGTATGGGATACATGCTTCCACCATACATCATTATCCAATATTAGGAGTTTGCTATGGTAAATCAAAGTTTAATTTATTTGTTTAGTAACAATATTCTTTCACATATTAATTTAATTTGATGAAATTGTCATTCCCCTTTCCCTGTCCTCATTCCCCTTTTCTCACTCTCTCTCATTCGCATTCCCATTTCCCTGTCCTCATTCCCCTTTTCTCACTCTCTTTCCCACCCTTACACACTCTCTCTCCACATTCTCTCTATCCCTATGCCCCACACCTCTCCCATTCTACCATATTCCTTTTATCACTCTCCCTCCCTCATTCCCCACCCTTGGTTTCTGTCTCTCTCACTCTCTCTCCTTGCCACCTCCCTCTCTCTCTGCACCTCCCCCTCCCACCATCTCTCCTTCACTCTCTCTCTCACACATCCTCTATATTTATCCCGTTGTGTCACTCTCTCTAATGCACTCTCTCTCTATTTCCTACCCATGTATTCCTCTCGCCTTCTCTCTCTCCCGCACCCTCTTCATGTCCCTCCTCTACTTGGTCTCCCCCTCTACGTCTCTACCACTACCCCTCTCTTACCATCCAACACTCCCACTCCCATCCTCCATCCATCTATCCCTCTCCCACCACCTCCCCATCTCCTTCTCCCTCTATTTGTGTCTCTCTCCCTCTCACTCACTCTACCTCCCTTGTCCACTCTCTCTCTCTCCCATTCCCTATCCCTTCCCTCTCTCTCTCCCTCTCTCTCTCTCTCTCTCTCTCGCCCCATTCCTCTCTCCCTCTATTCCACTCAACCTAGCTCTCTCCGACCCTCTATCTATTTATCCCTCTATCCCTCTCTCTCATTGTCTCTCCTCCCCTTTATCTCTCTATCTCTCCCTATCTCTCTCTCCTAGTCTTGTCCCCTCACCAAAACCCACTCTCACTCTCCCTCTCTCTCTCCACCACTACTACTCTCTCTCTCACACCACTCCCCTCCTCCATTCCCTCCCTCTATCCTTCTATCAATCCCACTATATATCTCCCTCCTCCAACTCCCTCTACCTCTCTCTCCCTCTCTCCCTCACTCTCTCTCCCTCTCTATCTCTTTTTACCCCCTCACATTATCTCACTCTCCCCTTTACTCTCTCTTCCCATATACCCTTCCCCTCCTTCCCACTTCCCATTATCTCGCTCTCCCCATTATGCTCTCTCTCTTCCCCTCTCTCTATTCCCATAAATCTCCCATCTCCTTCCCACCGCCACCTCCCCCTCTATATCATAACATACACCCTACCCCTTCCTCTACATGTTTCTCCCTCTCCCTATCACTTGATTATATTACATTCCTCCACCTCTCACACTCCTCCTCCCCAACCTATTTTTCTCTCTTTCACTCTCTCTTTCTCTCTCCAACTACATTTCCTCCCCCCTCCCTTCCATCCTCCCTTTCCCTCCCCTCTCTCTCTCCCTTGCTCCGCTTCTCCCTTTTCTCAATATCGCCCTCTCAACCTCTCTCCTTTCCCACTCTCCCTACCTCTCCCTAACCTATTCACACCCTCCATCCCTGTATCTATTTCTCTCTTCCCCTCCCCAATCCCAATCCCTCTAACTCCCTCTACCTCTCCCTACATCTCCTTTTATACCTCTCCCCCCTTTGTCCCCCTGGCTCCTCTCTTGTGTTTTCTCCCTCTGTCTCTCTCCATTCCTCCCCTCCTCTTTCTCTGTCTCTTTCACTCTCCCTCTCTGTTATGCTCTTAACCTGCAAGACAATACCAGAATACCAAATATGCAAATAAATATACCTAGAACATAGAACAATAAGAAATAACAGCAAGTATTTTATTATTCCAAAAGCAATGTTCACTTGCATCTTCAAGGGGCCAACCTCCAATAGAGTTGAGCTCAATTACAAAATAAGACATGATGCTCCTCGAGGGGAGCCTCTATCCTTTATATAGGATTCATACATGCAATACCGTGGGGCAATACCATGGTTCTTATTAATACAATCTATCTAATAGCATGGCCCATTTGAAATTAACTGTGGTCCCTCCATTAAATGTGGGTTAGCCACTTACAATTATTAATATGGAATTTAATTACTCTTTACTTAACTATAACTATGACACGATCCTATTACATAAATAAGGGGGTTAGGGTGGGACCCTAACATGCCCTCCCCCATAATAATAGCCTTGTCTTTGAGGCTGAAGCTGTAGAAATTGCTGAAGGATAGTATTTGGTTCCCACGTTGCATCTTCTGGAGTGGTGTCTTTCCACTTGACGAGGACTTACCTGATCATGTGGCCACACAGGTGTCACTCTCATGTGTTAAGAAGCTGTTCAGGTTGGAGACAGATTGACCCTTCTTCTTCCACTTCAGGTAGAATGGTTTGAATTCTTCAATGGTTCCAAATCACTTTCTTGAGGCATGAGAGATGGAAGACTGGATGGATTTTTGCAGTGGGTGGCAAAGCTAGCTTGTAGAAAACTTCTCTAATGTGTTGAAGTACTTAATACGATCTATAGAATTTTGGAGATAATTTCTGACAAACCTTGTCTTTGAGTGATGTCTTCTTATATGGTTGCAACCTCAAAAATACCTAATCCCCTTGAAGAAATTGGCATTCTAAGTGATGTTTATCTGCCTATTTCTTCATGCAGTTTTGGGCTTGATGAAGATTCTCTCTAAGGTGGGCCAGCATGGTTGTGTGGTTCTGTAGGAGTTGATCCACTACTTGTACCTTCTAGCATCCCTTGATATAAGAAGTAGGGGAAGGAGGGAGTTGACCATAAACTGCTTCATATAGAGTCATTTTGTTGGTGGCAGATAGTTGATATTATGTCCCCATTCGTCTAGTGGTAACCATTGTACCCAGAGATGTTTCTTTTCTGAAGTGAAACACCTAAGGTAGGTCTCCAGACATTTGTTGGCTGCTTCAGTTTGACTGTCAGTTTGTGGATGATAGAAAGTACTGAGTTATAGTTGGGTACTTTGTAGCCTAAAGAGTTCCTACCAAAAGTTACTGATGAAGACCGAGTCATGATCAGACACAATGGAAGTGGGCATGCCATGCAATTTGAAGATCTGATCCATGAAATATTGAGCGACCAAAGCCGGTGTAAAAGGGTTGGGTAGGGTGCAAAAATGAGGATACTTAGAAAGTCTGTCCACAACCAACATGATGACTGACTTCTTTCCTGACTTTGGAAGACCCAAAATGAAATCCATAGAAACCTCCATCCAGATTGAGGCAAGGATGGGCAAGGGCTATAATGTACCTGGGGATTTGATTGTTTCTTCTTTGTGGCACAGTCAGACGTCACATTCATCTACAAAAGTAAGATTGTCCTTTTTCATGCCTCTCCAGAAAAATTATCGTCGAGTGCGAGCATATGTCTTCTAAAAGCCTGAATGTCTTACAGTGCGAGATGAGTGCAACTCCACCAAAATGCAGCTTTTGAGGGTGGATGTTGGTGATATTACGACTCTGTCCTTGTAGCGAAGAATCTCGTCCTGCCACGAGTAGCCCGCTGTGGAATTTGGATCTGGTTACAGTTGATTAATGAGTTGGGAGAGCCAAGGATGTGAAAACCATTCCTTGTGAGCCTCTTCAATCCATTCTGGAATGGGAAGGGAAATTTCGAGTAGGGTACTTTCCTCCTCAAATTCACGGGATAACGCATCTACTAAAATATTTTCACGCCCTTTCTTGTAAATCATCTCATAATCATATCCCAGCATTTTGGCGAGCCATTTATTTTGTTGTGGAGAGTATAGGCGTTGCTCCAAAAAATATTTAAGGCTTTGATGGTCTTTGTGGATTTGGAAACGTTGCCCTAATATGTATGGTCGCCAGGTATCTACCTCATATAATATGGCCATCATCTCCTTCTCATAGGTAGATTGTCGTAGATTATTCCCACTTAGTTGTTGGCTCTTGAAGGCCAAGGGTCGACCTTCCTGCATTAAGACCACCCCAATACCCATACCAGAAGCATCACATTCAACGAAAAAATATTTGGTGAAATCGGATAATGCTGAGACTGGAGTGGAACACATGGCATGTTTGAGAGCTATAAAAGCCTATTATGCTTCATCATTCCAGAGGAATGAATTTTTCTTGAGGAGTAGAGTGAGGGACCTAGCAACGCGACCATAATTGCATACAAATTTGCGATAGTAGCCTATGAGACCCAAAAATCCTCTCAAGCTCTTCAAGGTCTTTGGTTGACGCCAATCTTGCGATGTCTAGATCTTTTTGGGGTCCACCGCGACACCTTCACGCCCCACAATGTGGCCCAAATACTCAAATTCTTCCATGCCAAAAGAGCACTTCGACATCTTGACAAATAATTTATGCTTGCGGAGCAATTGCAAGAGTAGATCTACATGCTGAAGATGTGTGGCTGAGGTGCGACTATGGATGACGATCTCATCAAAGAAAACAAGGACAAATTTTCTGAGATATGGTTTGAGCAGGTGGTTAATAAGGCTCTGAAAAGTGGATAGGGCATTACAAAGACCAAATGGCATGACCAAGAACTCATAATGGCCTTCATGAGTTCGAAAAGTAGTCTTTGGAATGTCTACTACTTTCATGCAAATGTGGTGATAGCCCAAGCGAAGGTTGAGCTTAGTAAAGAATTGAGCCCCACTTAGTTCATCCAGCAAATCATCGACAATCAGGATGGGAAATTTATCTTTGAATGTCAACTTATTGAGGGCCCTAAAGTCTAGACACATACACCATTCCCCATCTTTCTTGAGCACCATGACCATCGGCTATGAATAAGGACTAATGTTGGGATGAACGGCACCTACTTCCAAGAGTTCCTTGATGATTTTTTCAATTTCATTCTTTTAGGCAAATGGATATCTATATGGGTGCACATTTGGTGGTTGGGCCCCTGGGACCAAAGTAACGCTATGATCGTCTTCCCCTCTCGAGGGTGGAAGCTCATGAGGCTTGTAAAAGACTGGCACGTGGTCGTTTAAGATCTGTTGCATCTCAGGATGAATATGAAGAGAATTGGGTTCGAATTCCTGGATGGCATTAAATTGGGCTATAACTCCATGGTGGCCATTTTTTAACAATTTTTCCATCTGATGTGAGCTGATGATAGAGGGATCTCCCGCCTGGAGTCCGCAGAGGGTATGTGTGTGGTTGTTCTGCTTAAATCTCATATATAACTCCTGGAAATCCATTGTGATTAGGCCTAGTGTGCGAAGCCATTCAGTAGCTAAGACAATGTCGCACCCTCCCATGTGTATGGAAAACATGTGGGTTGTTAATTGACAATCCCCCGTTTGAAGTTTGACATTTTCACAGCGGCCTTCACATTTCATTGTCCCCCCATTAGCAATTTGGACGTGGAAGTTAAAAACTGCTAAAAAAAACAATGCACTGCTTCTGTGACTCTTTGATGGATAAAGTTGTGTGTACTGCTACTCTAAATCAAGACTACTACTAGGCGATGCTTAATAAAACCTCTAATTTTGAGAGTTTGGGGAGAAGAAATCCTGGCCAAAGCATGCAGCGAGATAACTAGTTCTTCAGATACATTGTCCTATTGGTTGTCCCCTTCTTCCTCCTTTGGTTCCTCGAGTGGTGGGGCTTCCTCTGATGAACTGTGATGAGTAGCATCAATTTGAAAGAATTTGGGCTTCTTGCATTTATGCCTGGGGGAGTATTTTTCATCACAGTAGTAACACAATCCTTGCTTTCTTCTTTTCGCCATTTTTGCTGGTGACACCTTTTGAACCTTGAGTGTTTGGGTAGTGCTTTGAGCCTGGATGGGGCGACCCTTGGCTATGAAATTTGGGCGATTGGACTGGGCTGCTAATGCACATTCTACTTCATGAGCTATCCTGCCAGCATCCAGCCATGAGATAGGGTGTTGCAGTCATACTTGGGCTTATATGGCTTCTTTGAGACCACTGACAAAACATTCCAAGTACAATTAATCGTGTAGACCTCCTGTGCAGAAGGCTAAGGCTTGAAAGACTGTAATATATTCATTCACTATCCCTGTCTATCGGAGCTTAGTGAGATGACCCAAAAAGTTAGATTCATGGTCAAAGCGATCTGTAAGAGATTTTTTGAATGTCTGCCAAGTCAAGGGCTTTCCATAGAAATGTTGATGCCATTGCCACCATTGCCATCTTTCATTGTCCAAGTACATGTTACCCACACTAAACTGGGTCGCGTCATCCATGATGTGAGTAAGTGTGAAATATTCCTCCATTTGTGCTATCCATGTGGCTGGGTGAGAGCCATCAAATTTATACATGTCCAGCTTGGGTGGTCATGGCTAGGATTGTTGTTGGGTGCCAAAGAGGTGAAGAGATTGACTAGACTCGCCCTCAATGTTTTCATTGCCAATATATGCCTCCGCATGTTCCTCCATCTTGTCCTTTGAGAGTGTTTCATTTAATTTCTTCAGCTGCAATAGTACATATTTCAATTGTGATTCAAAGTTGTCAATCCTCTCATTGGCCATAGCTTGAGCTCTAGTTCGTACCATGCATGAATCCGATGTACTTGAAATTTGGAACCGCCCTAAATTTGTTTGCACTAACAATTGAATGGTACCACCTTGCACAGCTCGTCGACTTGATTCTTATGGGCTAAGTCTCCAATAAATGTCTGGGGCGGTCTCAGACCTTTTTTTTTTACTCCGAATAGAGATTTACTCCTTGCTTAGGAATACTACAGTGGCCAAATCCTAGAAAATTCAATGCTACCTAAAGTCTTGTGAAAATCATGCCCAGGTATAGGAACCCACACAATTAGTCAGATCTGAATGGTGGATCTGATTGTTGCGACGGCTACAGAGCCTAAACTGCTAGATCTGGAAGGTGAATCTGATGGATGTGATAGATCTAAATGGTTGATCTGATAGATCTGAACGGCGAAACTAATTGCTGCTGCTGCGACAAAACCAAACATACGAGATCTGATCTGGCAAAGATGATAGAGAAGGGAACTATGGTCTCCAAGAGTGTCAGGTGCTACAGATTGCAATATACATAAGGTTCTGACAGTACTACTCGTCCCATTCTTTCAGGCCACTAAACAAGGAACATCAACCGTACCCTTAGCCGTACAACCCAACTACCATATCATATGCGTGACTAATCTCCCTGATTGTTTTTCTCGGTGTACTATAGTAGCAAGATGACCAATAGTTTATCTATGGCAAGGTTTCAAGGGAGATAGGGCACTTCCAATATACCTAGAGGGTACTTGGAAGACAGTCCGTGCACGATTCTGTCTAATGCACTATTACTCAAAGGGGTACCCATAGGGGTTACATGGGAGTCCAACAAGCGTGACCACATCTTGTATTTCCTATGTGCATGCCTCCCCAAATCCATAGGTTTATGCACTCAATGACAAATGCCATGGTTTAAAAACCCTTGAACATGTCTCTAGCCAATTTTTTTTTTGCTAAAATTTGGAGATCCCACCGGCCCTAGAAAGTGCTCTAATACCACTTGTTATGCTCTTAACCTACAAGACGATACCAAAATACCAAATATGTGAAGAAATATACCCAGAATATAGAACAATAAAAAATAACAACAAGTATTTTATTACTCAGAAAGCAATGTCCACTTGCCTCTTTGAGGGGGCAACCTCTAATAGAGCTGAGCTCAATTACAAAATAATACACAATGCTCCTCGAGCGGAGTCTCTATCCTTTATATAGGATTCATACATGCAATACCATGAGGCAATACCATGGTTCTTATTAATACCATCTATTTAATACCATGGCCCATTTGCAACTAATTGTTGTCCCTTCATTAAATGCGGGTTAACCACTTACAATTATTAATATGGGCTTTATTAATTATTTACTTAACTATAACTATGACTCGATCCTATTACATAAATAAGGGGATTAGCGTTGGACCCAAACACTCTCTCTCCCTCTCTCTCTTGCTTTCCCATTCCCCCTCTTCCTCTCCTCCCCCCCCCTCTGTCCCTCTCTGTCCCTCCTCTCTCCCTATATCTCTCCCTCCATCGCCCCCTCTTTATGCCCATTCCCCTCTCACACCCTTTCTACCGCTTCCCCTCTCTCTCTCTCAATTTCCATATATCCATCCCCGCCTCTCCCATATTATCTATATATTCACCCCATTCTTTATTTCTATCCTTTCCCTCTCCAATCCAATACCATTTCTCTCTCTCCCTTCCCCACCACCCCCTTCTTTCTCCACTTCCATTATTTTCTATACACCCTCTCTACCTCCATCCATGCACTCTTTCTCCCCTCTACTCGAACCCTCTCTCCCCCCTCCCTTTGTCCCTCTTTCTCTTTACCTCTTCTGCCCCTATGTATCCTGTTATCTCAAAATCAGACCCTAGAAGGCTGCAGACTAGGAAGACTTCAAGTAACTATTTCAAACCTACTTTAGGCTGAGGCTTAGCCTCCTCAACCAGAGAGGGCTCTCTCTGAATGGATTAAGGATTTTGATTATAGATAAGATGGCTAACTCTTGTAGAATAACTATGAAAAATATGAATGGTGGAAACACATTAAATACTATCCATTGGGTTTATGGAGTCAACAACATCTCAATATCACAATAAACTCAACCTTACATAGAAGTCAGGGCATTCAACATTTAAACATTGAGAACATAAACTCATATAGGACCACACAGTTTATAAATGTATACAGGAAGTCAGAGCACATTCAGTGAATTCTGAGTGATTATACATCCATACCACTGCAATAATTAGGAAAAGAAAAACATCACATATTCTGAACATAAAGCTCCCTCATGAATCCTGATAAGTAAATCCAAACTTGTATTATTGAAACTGAGTTTTACATAAGCCAAATACCAGTCTTTTTATAAAATTTCCAACCATGATTACATTGATGCTTCAGCTATATATAGAGCTCTTTGCATAACTTGTATTCCTCCTCAAGCATGAGGGGAATTCGAATTCATCCTACTATGACACCTATTGATACTTAAAACTAACTATTAAATGCAAATGACACCTAACTAGGAGTCTTAGAGACCTAATACAACTAGGAGTGTAACTCCTTATTATCATCAAAACAACCTTATCTAAACATTTAAAAGATTATTTGACACCTAAAACTCCATGAAGTCGAACTTGATGAAGCCTCCCACGTGGTCATCTGACTGTTGAAGACGAACCCTAGAAATTAGGGAACATGTTTCCCTGTTTTTAGGTTTAGGATCCCTGAAAATGGCACGTGGGACAGAACCTTTATCTCCTCATCCATGACACATTTTTCGAAACTGAGGGATGTTTTTTTATTCCAGGATGTATAGAACAAAAACCTCTCTTGGTTTTTTAAAATACTTCTCTAGCTGTCCAGAATTGATCCTTGATGTTCCTAGAAACTAGGAGACTGTCCCTTGCTCTGTTCTGGATGAAACATGGGTCTTGGGACAGAGCTCATAACTTCTCCCAAAAACCGTATTTAAAAAAACTGGAGGAGGCTTTTGTGAACTAATCCATGCTGAACAAAAACCTCTATTGGTTTTTTGAAACACCATCCCTACCTCCCAGAATGTGCTTTTGAAAAACAAGTGTAAAACAGAGACATATGCCTGTGAAAAACTTGCACCTACAGCAGTTTCATAGTGCAAGTTTAATCATTCATTTCTCCCAGCTCATGATGTATTTGAGGAAACTGAAGGAGGTTTTTGTACTTCAGTATATTATGGATAAAAACCTCTTTCAAGTTTCAGAGAAGAGGTTTTAACAGCTCATAAATGCTTCTATAAATTGACTGGTAAAAACAAGGAGAGAAAGTTCCTCCTTTTTGTTTTTGATCTTCACAAAGATATTCAAAATCAATTATGCCTACTGTCCTTCTTTGATTAGACAAAAATGTTTTGGAATATTTTTCTTTTCATGTATATACCTTGCCCATGTACCTGTATGAAGACAAAACCTTCTTTAACGCTGTTTGAAGTATGATGAAAAATACTTGCTGTGATCACTTTTATAACAAATGGCTTATGGTTCATATATGCTTCTCCTTTACCATTTCTGCCCTTGCTATATGTTTGTGTTGTGTGAATGATCCTTATTCCGAAACTCCCATTCAAAAAGGTTCCCCTTTTGTTCCTCAAAACTGGTCAACTATATCAAAATATGCAGCTACAGCAGTTTCGTAGCGCGCTACGAAACTGCTGTGTAATCACCAAAACACAGTTTAATGCCAAATTCAACTCTCTTGATCTTCTTTTTTTTGGCTTGAAATGGCCTTTCCATCTACCAACGAAGTTGTTCAAAAACTTACTATGCCTTGCTTGAGCTCTTAAAGAACTCTGATGTATGCTGCCCTGAGTTTGCAAGTGCTTCTTATGCATGAAAGGAACTTTGAAGAATAAACCAAGGCCAATTCTCCCTTACCTTACCCTTTTCCTTTGAAATCTTTTCAGTGATAACAGTGGCTCCACTTGGGATAGTGTGCCCTTGTGGTACACTAAGAACTCGCAGGTCCAGTGCCTTATCCATAGAAATTTATTTGACAAGCATCCTCTTTAAGCTTCTTGGGCCTTCACCTCGGGCTTGAACTTGATGATCACTGTAGGAGAGAGAAATCTATATCTACTAAAAACAAAAATGTTCAGTCAACCTTGAGCTTATTTTCATTTTCCTACCTACCTACCCTATCAGCTGCAAGCTCCACTTGTAGCTCAAGCAACATGATATTTCCAATAAATCCAATCAATTGTCCTTTGTGATATTGGAGGCTGTTGACTGCATTCAACCTCAAAATAACCATGATATTGAGATGACCAAATCAAATTATAATGTATATGATCTTCATAATGCAAATGAAATTGAAAAATTGGTGTGCAAAGCTTATTTTGATGATCATCATAACATTCTACATCTTTAGACAATTGATTCTCAGCCACACATGATTTCTTTGATATGCTATCCAACTGCTCTTCTAAATGGTTCCCACAAACAATGTAATTTTCCTCCTTATTATGATCATTCATTGATGTAAGCTGCTGCAAGGAAACTCAAAATTGAACAACCTGTTCCTCTGCCTGAGGATTATAACAACTATCTTCTAGTACTTCTTCTTGGTGTTTGCCATCAATTTCATATTCATTGTGATCAAAATATTGGCAAGTTTGTTGCATCTTCTCATTTATATAAAAAGATGAAACATGGTTTTCATAAGTAAACCTCTGCTGATCTTCATGCTGCGTTTCATGAGATGTTATACTTTCTTCTTGGTGTTGAAACACATTGTTATGAAGAGCCTCTAAAATTTCTTCATCCATAAATTCATCATCATCATAACAATCCCTCAAGTACTGAATAAGACTTAAAGAATGTCTACAACAATCTTTGAGCAACAATAAGGAAGGATGACATTCTTTATACATCTCATAGAATGCATCATGAAAACTAGCAAGCGAATATATTGAACCATTTTCTAAACTTTTGTACCAGGACCATGCTTTTCCTTCTAAAGTGGTCATAAACATTTTCATGAGACAATCTTCAGGGAAATGAACCTTAAGACCACGTACATGCATATGGAACCTAACCAAATGAAGAGTAGCATTGTCTTTCTTTTCATCTTTGAATATTGGAAGATCCTCTAACCAATTAACCTTTGGCCTAGGATTTGGAAAACCAGGGATATGAGACCGATTCATAGGAGCATACCTAGCATTCATTCTTGCAGTGGAACTCATCTTGAAACTTCAACAAGCTACTGATCTTCTAGCAGTGGAGTCACCTTCCAATTTGTTATTTGATGTGTGGAGTCGCCAAGGTAGTTTTGCAGCCTCAAAATGATGTCTGAGCTCCTGCTACCTTCAGAAGTTCAACCTTAATTTCGGGAATGAATAATCTTCTTCAGACTCCCAAGGCAGAGCACCCAAAATGTTATCTCAAAATCAGACCCTGGAAGGCTGCAGACCAGGAAGACTTCAAGTAACTATTTCAAACCTACTTTAGGCTGAGGCTTAGCCTCCTCAACCAGAGAGGGCTCTCTCTGAATGGATTAAGGATTTTGATTATAGATAAGATGGCTAACTCTTGTAGAATAACTATGAAAAATATGAATGGTGGAAACACATTAAATACTATCCATTGGGCTTATGGAGTCAACAACCTCTCAATATCACAATAAACTCAACCTTACATAGAAGTCAGGGCATTCAGCATTTAAACATTGAGAACATAAACTCATATAGGACCACACAGTTTATAAATGTATACAGGAAGTCAGAGCACATTCAGTGAATTCTGAGTGATTATACATCCATACCACTGCAATAATTAGGAAAATAAAAACATCACATATTCTGAACATAAAGCTCCCTCATGAATCCTGATAAGTAAAGCCAAACTTGTATTATTGAAACTGAGTTTTACATAAGCCAAATACCAGTCTTTTTATAAAATTTCCAACCATGATTACATTGATGCTTCAACTATATATAGAGCTCTTTGCATAACTTGGATTCCTCCTCAAGCATGAGGGGAATTCGAATTCATCCTACTATGACACCTAATGATACTTAAAACTAACTATTAAATGCAAATGACACCTAACTAGGAGTCCTAGAGACCTAATACAACTAGGAGTGTAACTCCTTATTATGATCAAAACAACCTTATGTAAACATTTAAAAGATTATTTGACACCTAAAACTCCATGAAGTCGAACTTGATGAAGCCTGCCACATGGTCATCTGACTGTTGAAGACAAACCCTAGAAATTAGGGAACATGTTTCCATGTTTTTAGGTTTAGGATCTCTGAAAATGGCACGTGGGACAGAACCTTTATCTCCTCATCCATGACAGATTTTTTTAAACTGAGGGAAGTTTTTGTATTCCAGGATGTATAGAAACAAAACCTCTTTTTGTTTTTTAAAATACTTCTCCAACTGTCCAGAATCGATCCTTGATGTTCCTAGAAACTAGGAGATTGTCCCTTGCTCTGTTCTGGCTGAAACATGGGTCTTGGGACAGAACTCATAACATCTCCCAAAAACCATATTTAGAAAAAATGGAGGAGGCTTTTGTGAACTAATCCATGATGAAAAAAAACATCTCGTGGTTTTTTGAAACAGCATCCCTACCTCCCAGAATGTGCTTTTGAAAAATAGGTGTAAAACAGAGACATATGCCTGTGAAAAACTTGCACCTACAACAGTTTCGTAGCGCAAGTTTAATCATTCATTTCTCCCAGCTCAGGATGTATTTGAGGAAACTGAAGGAGATTTTTGTACTTCAGTATATTAGGGATAAAAACCTCTTTCACTTTTCAGAGATGTGGTTTTAACAACTCATAAATGCTTCTAGAAATTGACTGGTAAAAACAAGGAGAGAAAGTTCCTCCTTTTTGCTTTCGATCTTCACAAATATATTCAAAATAAATTATGCCTACTGTCCTTCTTTGATTACAAAAAAATGTTTTGGAATATTTTTCTTTTCATGTATATACCTTTCCCATGTACCTGTATGAAGATAAAACCTTGTTCAACGCTGCTTGAAGTATGATGAAAAATACTTGCTGTGATCACTTTTATAACAAATGGCTTATGGTTCATATATGCTTCTCCTTTACCCTTTCTACCCTTTCTATATGTTTGTGTTGTGTGAATGATCCTTATTCAGAAACTCCCTTTCAAAAAGGTTTCCCTTTTGTTCCTCAAAACTGGTCAACTATATCAAAATATGCAGCTACAGCAGTTTCGTAGCACGCTACGAAACTGATGTGTAATCACCAAAACACAGTTTTAATGCCAATTCAACTCTCTTGATCTTTCCTTTGCTTGAAATGGCCTTTCCATCTACCATGAAGTTGTTCAAAACTTACATGCCTTGCTTGAGCCTTCAAAGAACTCTGATGTATGCTGACCCTGAGTTTGCCAA